>CM055279.1:71628967-71659560 GCA_029237695.1 Conchocele bisecta | reverse complement strand
TGAAAATTAAATCACACAACTTCTTAGGTACACAATCACATGGCGCGTCTCGTATGACACTTGTTTGTCCGATATGCATGAAACAGTAAATCTATACAATAATTTGTTTGTCGACTTCATGGAACCCTATACAATACTTTTTTTGGCGATTTCGTGGAATTACTATATCGGTGCTGCAATGGTTTATATGAAAGTGGATTATATGTGGCTGTGACTGGAGAAATGGGGCTTATGTGATTTGAGATCAGTGTATGTAGCTTGAGATCAAAATTAGCATACTCCCGTAGCCTGATAACGATATATTGCTTGTTATTAGCATAACGGGTGTTTCCTTGGTGGAATGGCGAACAGTGCAGATCCAGATCAGACTGTGCGGATGCACAGGCTGATCTGGATCTACACTGGTCGCAAAGCCATAAGACACATATATGGAGAATGGTTAACAATCATAGCACACATACTTGGCAATTGTAGCTGCACGTTTTCCGTTTTAATGACAATCCGTTGCTCTATGCGGCTACACAACAGTACATGTAAGAATTTGCCGAATTGTCATAACGTGTATGATATTATAACAAATGAAGATATCTATATTTAGTACCAACTTGCATACTTTACAAATGAAAATGGTTTGTGATATACAGGAGACGTTGATTACAACACAGATATATGGTGGTAAACAAAATGTTCACGCGTTATTTCTTGTACAGTATGTAATAGTTACTGCCCTAATCGAGGTGTTCATGTGTTTGAACAACCTACATGTGCCCATGGAACACCGAACCGCGAAGCGGCGAGGTGTTTCATGGGCACATGTAGGTTGTGTAAACACATGGAAACCTCACTTAGGGCAGTAACTGACTTACACATCGATTTACCGACTACATCTGGTTAGTATTCGGTGGAAATTGTGAACTTCAATGTGTCATCAAAGGAACTGTTTCTATAATTATGACAGCCGATCAATAATTATAAACATCAAGGTTTGCTTTATTCGCGTCATGCTGCCATCGGGAGTGTTCGTGTCCCACTGGCACAATTATCATAATTATTTATGTTTGACAGTCATTCATGTATACGATATATGCTGCAAAGAGTGAAACTGATTGATAGCCTATACCAATTCAATGAAATATATATCACAGTGGATCCTCTCTAATCGGAGGTCCCCAAGTTGTCCAGCTTACAGTTTCCACTGTGACTAAGCAATATTTGTACAGGTTTGTCCTTTTCAGTCATGAAATAAATTACAGTCAAAATTAAATGAAACGCAATGGCGTCACCCGGGTTTCTGGTTTAGAGACGTTCTACTGTATATGCATAGCCCAACACGTTTGCGCTCAACAGTTCCCTTTCAAAGCATTGGTGAATTGATAATCACCCAGCCGTACATGTATATAATATGTTTGTAAGCGAAGGGCCTCGTAGCCTAGTGTAGTGTATACAAATTGTACATGCACGTGAACCATGTGCATTAATGTACCTATTATTGGTTAGTCTATTATACAAATAATTTAAGAGGGGTGTTCAACAATTCACACTTTAATCATGTCTTCCGTGAGTCTTTCTGTTAACATATTTCGTCTATACATCAGTTACTACTGACCCAGGTTTTGTCCCCGCAACCTGATTACAAATGAGATTCGTGTGTTTGTTTATCATCATCCATTTATCCATTCGATAGCCCAACCAAGATGTCCGAATCCGCAAAATGAATGCCAAGGATTGAAATGTCACTGCATATATTCCTTGTCTGAGCATAGGGGCAGGTGGAGTGTGAACTTGTGTGGACAGTCCCTGGAGACGGAAAACATAAAAATCGGCCGTCTTTAATTCATACCTCTCGGAATTAAAGACGTGTTTAATTGGAATGTGTTGTCTGTCTAATTCGTGTCTCCTGGTTATTTTTTTCAAATTCCCAGTGGATTAACAAAACCCTTTAGTAAAAATACATGTTTATCCAGGCTGCACAAATCTGATTCTCGCTACTCGCGTGGGTCGCTGGTTGATAAAACAATGAATGTGCATTACATGTATGAGTGACCAGTACAGATTCTCACCACCATTTGTAGTTATTCGGTCGATATATTGATCAAATTCTGCTAGTCGGTGACAATAATAACTTGAATTGCTTGAATTGCGACCAACGTATCCCCTGAAAAAATTGCGCAAATATGTAGACTGATGTGGGCTACGGTCGCCGTCGTAAGGTCCCTTTTCTGAGCAGGTATTCAGCGTGTCACCAAATAACCATAGCTGCACAACGTGTGTGGTTTACCGTGAAGCACGAACTATTTCGTGCCCAGGTTTGCATATAGATGCAAACTTTTCTATTGTCTGCAGGGGTGTTCAAATCACTTACCAACCTCTGACCAACAATAGAGTCGATGTGTAAAGATATATATATATACTAGTACATCTATATTGTTTTGTTCAATCGCACGCACACATGAACTCTTTGTCATATAGCGCGAGCGCTCACAACAAAGGGTCATTCAAAAAGCAATACACACTACTCGTATGCATATGTATCTTTCAGTCACACTAAATTGACAAGTGGATATTGTGGATCAGTATGTAAATATTTACAATGTGTGTATTAACTGTTGATGCGGTGTCCTCGTGCCGTCTATCTGGGGGGTCAAGGGACTCTCGGGGGTATGATTATTGGCTAGACTGGTATGCAAATGCAGCAAATACCATGTAAGTGTCATTTCGCATGAACTGTCGCATCGCTGCTAGCTATAGCGCCCCTACACTGATATATACAGGCATGAGAATCTTCAGCTCATCAGCTGATTTCAGTGGATTTTGTCATAATTTGCGTTTTAAAAATGATTCAGAATCAATCTGGTATGCTCAAATTTGATACTTTTACAAGTGGGGTGAGGGGGTTTCAGTGGATTTTCAGATGTTTTCAGCGACAGCCATTCTCATGTCTGTATATATCTATACAGCCGAACCTGTCATAAAGACCACCTCCGAATAGCAATCACCTGGCTGTAAGGCCACAATTTTGTTGTCCAAAATGGCACAATTACTATATAAATGTCCATGCGAATAAAGACCACCTGTGAATAAAGGCCAGCTTTTTCACTTCTTATGGTTGGCCTTTATTCGTAGGTTTGACTGTATATATACATGAGCCGCGCCATGCGAAAACCGGGCTTAATGACAATTTGTTTTACTTTTTCGCGTATTATGAATTGTACATCTTTTTAAAAGCCATATGCCGCCAAAATTATCAATGTATTCCAATTATTTTTATGACGCGTGGTAAAAACTTATATGACGTTTTAGTTCAATTACGTTGAAATTACGACGTTTTTATCAACGGCGTATACAAGGGTTGTTGATAAAATACCCGGACAAGTCCTATAGATTTGTCATCTTTTATCGCATGTCAACCAAATTTCGATATCTCGTAGCCTTTCCAAGTGTTTCCCATTAGGCCAATACAAAGTATGAAAATAATGTTCATTGCAGTTGCTATTAATGTAACGTCATGTTTTGGATTGGGGCCCAATTAACGTAATTCCGCATGAACAATTTTCAAATAAGGCAGAGTGTTGGCGTTTCCCTGTTATTTGCTGCTGTCTGAAATAATTTTGGGGAATAATAGCGACATTATTTAACATTTCGTATGCAACGACATATTTTAAAGTAGGAAGTAGGCCGCTAATAACATTAACTTTGTAACAAAACACGACGTCGGGCAGATTTGGTAGCGTGATACCTTATAATTGTCGCCGTGTGTCTTTCTTGAGGATCGCATTATCATCGCCTGACTCAGACATACATTATTATGCAGTCAAGTGATAAGCTGATAATTTGATACTACAAATCGTGCGAAAAGCAAGTTTATGACCATTTCCAATCAATTTCAAGACTTTTCGAAAACTCCACCGACCTCACTGTGTATTTTGTGCATTATGTATTGCTTATGTATACACAAACAGTGAAGTAGCTGCATTGAAATCACTGATTCTGAATCTATTAGAGAGATTTTGATGCATTTGTTTTGCCAAATTCAATACAAACCCTGGATATATATGTCATTATATAGATGCGTGTTTACCTCCGTTTATGACAAAATGAGTGGCATTAAATGGCATATCATTGAATAATTTCTAAGTCATTGATGCTGCGAGGAACTCGTGCAAGTATCCTTGCTATAATATTTGGTCACGACACCATGGCCATAACGTCAAACATGTATTCACGTTCAGTGACGTCACGTACTTGTCATGTCGTCATAATATGTGTACGAAGGTGCAAGGCATCGCGTCTCATATTAGTGAACGTTTCAGCAAGTTATAATTTTCCGTTTTCTGTTCACACTTAATGTTAACTGACATCAGTAAACGTGAATGGGAGGGCAAAATGTGAACTTTTACAGCTACGCTGCAAAAGTCGTTTTTCCGACGTCGTTTACCGCTTTTCATGACGTTGTCATTAAGCCCGGTTTTCGTATGGCGCAGTCCATATATACTCTCAATAAAGTTTCATGTCTGGAGGTTCGATCGGCCTAGTCGGAGCAATGTTCAGGCTCGTTCCATCTGATCACCCGATTTCGAGCATGTGGTCGGGTATATGTTCAGACTGTAGTTATGCTACAGTTATCAGTCATGATTTAAATTAATATAATAAACCTTGGCACCGCCAGCTGTACGACATGTGGACACCCTGTCAATTTGCATGTGTATGTATGAACAGTAATGTATATGTATGTGCTTTTTTAACTTACTCATTATACGTATGTATGCATCAACAATTCGTACAGTGACCGATCTTTACAGACCTCGTAGTGCATGTATATACTGCCACTAAACGATTTGATATTATATGATAGCCTAGACACAGGTATGTTACCATGGTGAACTATTGGGGAAGCAGTTTGTTTTATCGGTATGTTCAAGTGTTTTTTCCAGACCACATACATAGCATATACTGGTACCTAGTGTGTCTCTTTTCATAAAAGGTAAAAGGCTTCAATATAAATAGTATTGAAATGATAATGTTAAAAGGTAAATCTCGATTTTCGTTTAATCGGGAGCATGTATATTCACTGGTTAACGCAAGCACAATACTATTCTAAAGCATGACAAGTAAGGTAATCTCTGATCAGACGGCGACAAATAATTGTAGTGTTAATCACGAACAGTGTGTGTGGCATTTTGTGTCTTCATGCCACATTCAGTCATTCACTTGGGTATATCACGAATAGTCTCATCGAGTGCTAGGCTGGTGGCTGGTGGCTGGTGGCTGGTGGCTGGTGGCTGTTCCGCATATCGCACTTTTATCGCATATCGTTGCATGTATATATGTGATATTTGCAGAATATGGCTATTTTTACCTATACCTAATGGCTTAGTTACAGATACAGAGTACAATAGTCTTTAACTCGGGTCCACATTCAGTGTCTGTGTATTTATAACTGTACATTCATATTATTTAATGGATAATTCCAAGTACATGTATTAAGTAGGAGCTTGATACTAATAAAGCACTATAAGTTTTTAATTAGCACGTATGTGACTCGTGATGAGAAAATTGCAGAGTGGCCTGCGGTTCAATTAAACCAGGCGAATTGCAATTCCTGGAGCGCAGGATTGCAATTCGCGTTCCCATTAATTGCAATTGGACCGCAATCGGACTGCAATCATGTGACTACGGTCCAAAGAGTTGGTTGCGGAATTGCAATACTTATAGCGCAGTTAGCGCCGCGCTCCGCTTTTAATTGCGGTTTACGCTCCTTTTTTTCTTTAAACTGCGAAAGAATAACCGCTTTACGCTGCGCTCTGCGGTCAAACCAGCGGACCGCTCTGCTTGACCAATGCGGCAATAAAATCGAAATAGTTGATTTTTTCTGACGAAAAGATATATTTTCCTATACGTATTTAGCCATTTAAAATCCAATAAAATATACATAAATAGTAGAATTTGGTGTATATATACGCGTAACGCTAAGTGTTTTACCGCAAATAGCGAAAGAATGACCGCACAAACGGTATCGCGAAATAATGACCGCACAAACTGGACCGCGAAAGAATGACCGCACAAACGGTATCGCGAAAGAATGACCGCAAAAACGGGACCGCGATTGGACCGCAATTAGACTGCAATTTCAGAGGGGACGAATTGTAATTCAAGGACCGCTGGATTACAATTCTTGGTAAGATAATCGCAGGCGGGAGTGTACCTAATCCTAGCGTCGACTCTGATCTGCAGTAAATACATGCGGTCAAATCGGGGTATAAACTATATAGTAATTTCCAATAACCTCCGAAGGGAAGCACATCTAATACACATTGTTTTAAAGTCACTCCTTTTATTAAATTTTCGAACACATGGTCTTTATCAAAATAGTGTGAAAATGTACTAAATGTAAGAACCATGGGAACTCTCGGAGTACGCCAATGCTATGCATGCAAATGTACAGATTTAGCTCAGATTGAGTTTTGACAAGATTGAATAGCTAGATACATGAGTTAAGCAGAAAAAGGACGTATCTATACGGATTTATACAAGAAAGACACAGACAAGCAGCTTTATATACAGCAAGATTCATGTCATCCGGCACATACAAAGAAGGCGTTGGCTTATGGATTGGGTATCCGGCTTAAACGGACATGTGAAAAGGAGTCGGACTATAAGATACAGCGCAGGGACTTGAAAAGGCAGCTACGAAAGAGAGGATATAGTGCGTCATTAATCGAGAGACAATTACAACGCGTGGATGTAATGGATAGGGAGAACGTACGTGTGCCAACACAGAGACAGTGCAAGACTAAGAGAGTTACCATGGTTCTCACATACTCAAGATTGCTTTCAGACATCAGACATATATTGGCCAAACACCAGAATTTACAATATACATCTGGCCGTATGAAAGAAATATTCCCCGATCCACTTATACTTGCGTTGAGGCGAGACAGAAATATAAGTGACATACTGGTACATGGTAAACCGAACAGATTAGTGAGGTCAACCGCTGCACCTTGTTCATGTAGAACATGTTGCTCCTGTATACGGACACTATAATGGATACCAGCGGTCTGCGGAGCTACAATCCCGTAAGCAATGTTACGTGCGAGGACAGAAACGTAGTGTATGTGCTGACGTGCAAGCCGTGCAACAAGATTGTATACGTGGGGGAGACAGAACGTTCATTGCGAGAACGCACGGACGAACATCTCCGCGATGTGCGTTTGCAAAATGAAAACAAGCCCATACTGTGACACTTCCTGGGTCACGGTGATCATGACGTGGGTGTGGCTGTCCTCCAGAAGCTGTACAGCGAAGGACGCATAGTTCGTCTTCTCACGGAAGAAAATTGGATAAAAAGACTGGGAAAGAACTTCCCACATGGGTGTAATGTGAAGTGTTACATGTGATTTGGTGTTTTGATCCGGACGTATTCAACCTGTTCAACATGATACTAGAAACGCGAACAACCCCGTTACTGGTGTCAGGTTGAAAGGTATTTTGTTGTACTACATATGGTAGCGGCGTCATTCGCACTATTGGTTTACCACATGCGGCCCGATGTAGGGAACGCGAATATTTTCAATATTCGTGATTCTGGTATCGGGTGTCATGGGATTGGTTTGCCGTCGTACGGGCATGGACTGTGCGTCGGATTTCGGGATCATGATGCACAAGTGGTGTATCGTGGTTTCATGGTTTGACGTATGGCCTGGGCTCGCGCGACGTCCTGACGTCCGGCTCATAACATCCGGTTTACTGCTACACTATGGACGTCACATAGGACTGCCGATACATTTTCACACTATTTTGATAAAGACCAAGTGGTCGAAAATTTAATAAAAAGAGTGACTTTAAAACAATGTACATCTACATGTATATATATATAAATATATTTTAAATAAACGAACAGGACTCAATATTTAAGATCATGTTAGCCATGACACACAGTCCGTTATTGAAGGGGTGTTTTTTTTTCTTTTTTTTTTTTGTTTTTTTTATTTATTTGTTGTTTTTTTTCTCAATGCGAGTCACATACGTGAACACAATAATTATTGTCATGGTTCTCTCGAACTTTTGCTTTCGTAACACGGAGAGAGGACCATTGTGTGTATCAAGGCGATACATACTCGTGTGTCTACCTAGGTCTCCTTCTACAATCCATGATTACAGGGGGCGACAAGCTGTGTTAGAAGTGCATTAGCAGCCAAGTGGAGTTACGGATCGTTTTATCCTACATTTATTACACATGTGTTATTTAGGAAACCGGCTGGGAGAGTGGACCTTACGGCATTTGTAACACATGCACATACACACAATGCAATTGATTTCCTGGCGTCCTTAATGTTACTTTAGTGACCGAATTATCAATAGCGTATACACTGATCAGACTGCTCGGATGCGCAGGCTGATCTGGGTCTACTGTATATTTACATAACATTTACGAATGACAATATAATTATAATCACCAATGCGGTTATGGGCATTACATTTGGAAATTGGTGAACAATTCTTTCTTCTTTCTTTAGCTTATATTTAACGGTGGCCCTGGCTCTAGGACCTTGCATGCCGTCTCCCAAGAATGGGAGAAAGAACAGAGGTAGAGATTGTTTTTTGAGAGAAGCCGGTAATTCGTATTTACAGAGCAACTACGAATTATCGGTACCCATTTAAAGCTGGGTGAACTGGAGCAGTGTGGATAAAGTGTCTTGCTCAAGGACACAACGCACGCCGCTAGTCAGGCTCGAACCCACGACCCTTGGATCAGTAGTCCGACGGTGAACAATCATATATATATATATATATATATATATATATATATATATATATATACACATATATATATATATATATATATATATATATATATATATATATATATATGTAGTAAATATATGGTTAGTGCCGTCGAAAATAAAATATATTCGGTTGAGCCTTAGACAGCTTTATTGGGGCCAGCTTTAGCGAGCCCCAATAAAGTTGTCGTGGCGAAACCGAATATATTTTATATTCGACGGCACTAATCATATAATTAATTTATACCGCATATTGAACTTATTTGTTGAACGTGCGTGACGTCATGTTTTTTACGTCATTCCCTCTCGCCATACGTCACAAATCTAGCGACGTCATTCTTAAGCAAAATGGTGGCGTCCACGCTAGGTAGATTCGGCATTGTGTCTGATTAAATCTTCGATTTATTTACGATGAGCTTCAATATTGTCTGGTTTTAGACTCCATAGTTGTCATAATAAGCATTAAAAACATGACGGACATGTCCGTGTCCTTGGTTATATCGCATATTCTGTAAAAACGGACAAAATTCAGCTGAATCGACAGCGATTTTGATTTTAATATCCGACGCCATCTTGAATTTGCTGTTGAGAATGACCAATCAGAGGCCGCGATTCGGGGTCAAAGGTGAAACAATAAAGGAAAAATCTGCACTTTATATATATTAGGCTACTTCAGGTATATTAGGTTACTTCAGATATAAACAACATTTATTCAACCTCCTTTATTATGCTACATGGAGCAATGGTTGCGGTATATATATATATCGTGCAATGATGTAAACTTGCCATTTATTATTTATCAATTAGTATAGTGAAGGAACAGTATAATATTGAGTTGACAGGTGTCAATTAATGGCCGGGTCAACCTCAATTGTTGATGCATACATGCAACACATACTAGTTTTGTATATACCACGGAAATACACCATTATTATGTGTATTGATTTTGTGGTTTAACCGTTCATTAACATTTAACATTGAAAGATCGTTTGATGCAAAGAGGGTTTTTTTTTGTGAATGAGAATTTTGATGTACTTCATGTAATGCATGTTTGTGTTTTTCTCGTAATTTCTCGCTTTTGCTTACATATCTATTTTTTTCGTTTATACTAAACATCCGAGCAGCAATACAACACTTAAGCTTACTAGAATCAAATGCATTGTTAGTCATCATACTATAGTAAAAACATGGATCTTAGCATATGTACTTTAAATGTTAGAGGATTAGGAGCAAAAGTAAAAAGGACACACATTTTTCAATGGCTTAAGGATAATGAATATGACATTTGTTTTTTACAAGAAACTCATACAACATATAAGACCGCAAAGGAATGGGAAACGGAATGGGGGTCAGATGCAATATTTAGTGTTAACAGTAGTAATAGTGAAGGGGTATGATTTCTTTTTAATTAAAAACTGGCATATATCATACATGATGTTATAGACGTCATCCCTGGTAGAATCCAAGCAATAAACGTAGAAATAAACAGTAAAGACATACTCCTGTTAAACGCCAAACTCAGAAGGAAACACTTTTTTAAAACAACTAGACGACTTGATATTCCAACATGAAAACGCAAGAATGGTTATTGGTGGAGAATTTAATGTCACTTTAAACTACGAATTGGATAACAAGGGAGTTTAATTACAATGCACAGATCATCACACTTCACCCCCATAGTCAGTTTCGTACCGTGACATTTTCCCCTCGCCAAATTGAAATTCGCTATCGAATTCCATGTTTAATTTTGAATCTGAATTCCATGTTTGGGTACAATTTTGGGAGTATTGTGTATTTATCAGTCACGGTCCTTCGTTGTGCACCAATTGTCACGGGGGAGAAAAATTTCCACCGGCCAGGGACTCGAAACCCGGGACCTGGGGCCCGTTTCATTAAACTTCTTACGACTAAAATGTTGGTAAGTGCAAATTTAGAATCGTCTAGAAATTTCAATTGATGGATTTAAATTTATTTGAGCATAGGCTGCATGTGCAGCCTATGCTCAATAAATGTAAATCCAATAATTGTTTACAAGAAAACGTTGCTAATGTGAAATTTACAGACTATCAAAATTTTGCACTTACGAACATTTTTGTCGCACGAAGTGAAACGGCCCCCTGGTTTACAGTACCATCACTCTAACCGACTGAGCTGACAAGGCACAGATACACACTTCCGCCCCATTAGTGAGTTATGTAGCGTGACATACTCCCGCCAAATTTTTAAATTGTCTCTGAAGTACATATTTGTGGAACATTTTGGACAATCTTCATCAGTCACGACTCCACTTTGGGAGAAGTTGCGGCAAGTAATTCTACAGAATACTCACTTATCGTCTGTAGCCAGAGCTACGATGCTCCATACGTTTCTCCTGCAGAGTACCGAATCAGATATCATTGGCGCTTAAGCTGTTAATTGTGAAATATGTTTTCTGTACTTATTCCACTGAAATGAATGTCAGTATAGTTCTGACATTTCTTTCAATTGAAAAATACAGAAAATATGTCACAATTGACAGCTGAAGTTCGAATCAGATGTGATCTGGTACTTTGCAGGGGAAACCTACGGAGAGCACCATAACTCTTGGTACGGACGATACAGGAGTATTCTGCAGAGTTACTTCCCGCCATTACATTGGGTGCTAAATGTTACTGGGTGAGAAAGATGCGCACCAGCCCAGAATCGAACCGGGGACCTCTAGTTTACCACACCATCGCTCTACCTACTGAGCAAACCGGGCAACACTCTTCACTATATTGATCACTTCATTCAACGAAAAATTCACAAGCCAGAAGTTATGCCAAATTATTAAAGTTGACGTAACAGATTATGCTCTTGGCCACATTAGTGGGCACAAATTTGATGGAAAACATCATTGTTCTGGTACTTGGAATCAAAATGGTGGAGAGTAAGATAATTATGTCAGGTGCTGACATAACCTTTAACATTTTTGAACATGATAGCAGCTACAGGGATTGTTTGACACATGTATTTAGTGAAACAAGAGATTACAACCCGCATTGGATAACATACTAAGTGACAGTTTGTTCATACACTAACAAATTTGCGACAATGTTTGATGCTGGATTTGGCGGACAGGTGACGGAAATCGAAGCTGGATAAGAACCGACAGACGTGATTCTGAATATGCGTGCTTGATCTGTGGTTATTCTTCCAGATCATGTCATGCATGTTTTAATTTCACGTCGTGTCCAAGCAGCACTATTGAACATAATGAATAAATTTAATATTCTACAAGTGGTAGGTGAGAATGTAAGTTCATTCACCGTCTGATGTGTAACTGATGAATTAAGGTAAGTTACTTGTATTATGCCGGGGCACGCCAATATTGTTTTAGTAGAGCCCGCTTGCAGAGAACTCGACAGTGATCACAATGACGTCCATGTGTGCGGATGTCCGTCCATATTATTTATTAAAGTTTTCGAAAAGTAGAGTCCAACCCTTAAAGGGCTCGTCATGCGGGTCGTCGCTAACTCGTTAACAAGAATGACAACTTTTGCCTCACTAATTTGTATTACCCTTGTCCGTTCTTCCGTCCGTCCTTCACAAACCTTGTAACTCGTAAAACCGTAATAGCTAACGACCTGAAATGTTTGATTCGACCCCATGGTCATGGATTATCTCCCCCTTTTCAACTTGGAATTTTCAAATTTTGGCTTGTAGCTCGTAAAACTTTAAACCGGTAATAAAAGCTACAGCCCTGAAACTTGGTATGTAGCTTCCGTATGATGAGTAGATTTGCAAAGTTTATTTTGATTTTTGATTCGAACCCCGTGTCATGGATTATCTCCCCCTTTTGGACTTGGAATATTGCCTCGTTTACTATCAAAGCGATATGTGGGATATCCGTGTTCTATGAACACATTTTCTAATTTAGTTATCTCCCTTTGTTTTTTCGTGGAGCATAACTCGAACACCCTTTGCAATATTTTTATGCATGCATAGGTCTCATGGGACAGAGAGGAGCTAGCGTTAAAAGGGGGTTGGCCAATTTTTGTCGCGTCTGCTTGCGGACAGCGCGATATAGTCTGCACGTTGACGTCCATCCGTGTTTTTTTTTTGTTGAGCCCGCTTTCGGAAAGCGAGACATATTGATCATAATGACGTCCGGGAGTCCGTGTGTCTGGGAGTACGTGCGTCAGTCCGTCCGAAATCGGTGTTAAAGCTTTTAAATACCTTAATCTCTGCAGTCCTAAGTCACATTGACTTGAATATTCAAATGCGTATTAGTCGCCATCCACATATTCATTCTGTGTCCCACTCATGCGGCCCCTGTGCCCCAAGGTCAAATGACTTTGAAATTTGTGTTAAAGTTTTTACGTACCTTATATCTCCACAACACTTACTCAGAATTGCTTCAAACTTCAAATAATTCTTTACTATCATCCATATTTTCATTCTATAGCCGACCCATGCGACCCACATGCCCAAGATCCAGGTCAAATGACTTTCAAATTTGCTTGTACATACCTTAATTCAAACTTTAAATAAATATACTCTGAGACCATCAAATGCCTCGGAGGGCTCGACATGCGGGCCGCGGCCATCTGGTTTTTATTTACCGTAGGTTAAAGTTTTTAAGAACACTATATCTCGGAAACCTATTCGCAAAATCACTCAAAGCTTCACATGTGTGTTTATCATCATCCATATTTTCATTCTATGTCCCCTGTGCCCAATGTCAAGGTCAAATTACTTGGAAATTTACATTAATATTATTTTCTGATTCACCGTACATGTAGGTTAAAGTTTTTAAGAACTCTATATCTCTGAAACCGCTTCGTCATTCACTCGAAGCTTCACATGTGTGTTTATCATCATTCATATTTTCTTTCTATGGTCAACCCGTGCAACCCCTGTGCCCAATATCAAGTTCAAATTACTTTGTGAAATTAACCTTAACGTTTTTGACGTGCCTGCTTGTGGACAGTGCGATATAGTTGTCACATTGGCCTACATACGTACGTACGTCCATATGTACGTCACTTCGTGCGTCCGGTTAAAAATTTTTGAATTTAAGTTAAATATTTTATAGGTACATGCCCACTCAGTAGGCACAAACTGTTTTCATAGGAATTAAATAAGTGTATAATTGTGTCATTATTCCACCAGTTCTAAAAAATACGAGTGCCCGCTATACAGATATAATCATTTAGTAATATATATTTTACTGATAGTGACTCGCGGTGGTATCAAGCTACATTGTATTTTCATATGCAAATGAGGCATGACATGTTTTAATTATTTACACTAATTAAATGCGTCACCTGAACAAATAATATTTTCGACAGATTATAAAGTATGATCATTGCACATCAACAAATAAATACAGAGAATAAATAGTAATGTCCGTTAACATTTTAAGAAAACACGGTTATCGCCCATGATATCAGTGTGAAAATTTACGTCCAATATAAAATGTAATAATAATGCCAATAAATACGTGGGTTAATGGTGAATTAATGTTTGTTTTGCCAGAAAATGTCTCAGATGATGTCTCTGAAATATAGAATATTGTGTGTCTACTGAGTGGGCATGTACCTTTAATGCGTTTAATTCGTCAGACGTCGTCATCACGAGATGTTTAATTCCACAGGATACGAGCCAATGACATTTAATACTTCATACTGATTAAAATTCTGCCGAGTGGTTAGTTGTCGGCAGAACATATCGCTAGCAGAGAGACTAAATAGTAATGTTCATTAATATTTTAAGGAAACGCGGTTATCGCCCCTGATATCAGTGTGGAAATTTACGCCGGATATAAAATGCATACTAATGCCAATCAATAATTGGGGCAATGGTGAATGAATGTTATGTTTGCCAGAAAATGTCTCAGATGATGTGTCTGATATAAAGAACATTTTATGTGGACATATATCTTTAAGAACACTATATTTCTGAAACCGCTTCACCAATTCACTAGAAACTTCACATACTGTGTATTTATCACCCACATTTTCATTATATGTTTAACGCGTGCGGCCCATTGTCTCCAATGTCAAGGTCAACTTACTTGAAATGTCTCTTAAAGTTTTTGTTGCGCCCGCTTGCAGACAGCGCGATATAGTCGGCACATTGGCGTACGTCCGTACGTGCATTCCGGATAAAGTTTTTGGTTCAAGTGTTTTTGTGGTTAAAGCTTTTCGGTATACTATCAAAGCCTCGGCTGGTGCGGCATGTTTTTACGTCAACGGGTCTAAAGCTTTTTTGCAATAAAAGTTTGTTTTATACTATCAAATGCCTCGGCGGGCGCGACATGCAGGCCACGGCCATCTAGTTATTATGGCATGCGATTTGATAATTCGGCCATCGCACCATGACTAGTACAGCATCCTATCAGTCGGCCACCAGACCATGCCCAGTATAGCACCTGATCACCGGCTATCGCACCATGCCCAGTATAGCACCTGATCACCGGCTATCGCACCATGCCCAGTATAGCACCTGATCACCGGCTATCTCACCATGCCCAGTATAGCACCTGATCACCGGCTATCGCACCATGCCCAGTATAACTAGTTCAGCACTTAATCAGTCGGCCATCGCACCATGACTAGTATAGCACTTGATCAATCGACCATCGCACCATGACTAGCATAGCACTTGATCAATCGGCCATCGCACCATGACTAGTATAGCACTTAATCAGTCGGCCATCGCACCATGACTAGCATAGCACTTGATAAGTTGGCCATCTCACCATGCCCAGTATAGCACATGATCAGTCCACCATGCCCAGTATAGCACCTGATCACCGACTATCGCACCATGCCCAGCATAGCACTTGATCAGTCGGCCATCACCTCAGGACTAGTTCAGCACTTGATCAGTCGGCCATCGCACCATGACTAGTATAGCACTTGATCAGTGGGCCATCACCCCAGAACAAGTTCAGAACTTGATCAGTCGGCCATCGCACCATGACTAGTATAGCACTTGATCAGTTGGCCATCGCACCATGCACAGTATAGTACTTGATCAGTCGGCCATGCCGAGTAAAGCACAGTATTGCCTAGTTTAGTAACTGATCAGTCAGCTATCACACCATGATAAGTTTAGCACTTGATCAGTCGGCTATCGCACCAGGACTAGTTTAGCACTTGATCAGTCGGCTATCACACCAGGACTAGTTTATCACTTGATCAGTCGGCCATCGCACCAGGACTAGTTTAGCACTTGATCAGTCGGCCATCGCACCAGGATTAGTATATTACCTGATCAGTCGGCCACCGAACCATGACTAGTAGTCTGCCTGTAACTTAAGTCATGCAAGTCGTCCTGCGTTACAGACAGAAGTGGGGGTTGGGGTGTAGTGTAGTCATAGACAAAAACTTGTGGTGGTGGTGATACACATTGTTCCCACTGTGGGGTATAGACCGGAACTTTTACTGATGAATTACTTTATTGAACACAAATGTATAAGATGCATTGTGATAACTTATTCATTTTGAAAAACTTTATATCGTGGCCGAAAATCGAAATGAAAACCGGATGTTTACATGCGAAATGAACCGGTGCATCGGTATATTTTGGGACGCACACGACACGCGTGCGTGGAAACAATACACCATAGACATATGTCACCGTGTAAGTGTATTCATAGACATAGAATATATTCTATGTATATGAATACATTTACACGGTGATCCCTCTGTATGTTTGAAGACTATGTTGACCAGTTTGTGTCACCAGGGCATATTTGATGACTTGATCCGGCTTCCGACGGATGTCGATTTTGACCGAAAACATTATAAAAAACATAATACCAAGTAACCATTGGTGAATTTCATTCAAAATCATCTGAATATTTATTATATAAACTAAAGTGACACTTGTCAGCAAATAATGAAGTGATACAATAGACTTTTCAAATGCCTACATTCAGAAAAATGTCGTCCGGCGAAGCTTAATGAGCAATATTTCCGTGACGCGAAGTTTTACCGCAAGTTTATGTTGATGCAATTCCTATTCTTCTCGCTGTATCGACATATTGTTGTGATGCTACTTTGCGCATTACAACCTTTACGTATTTTATCTCCCATGTTTCCCGGTTCTGGCCAAATGATATAACACAATTATATAACACACTACGGAACCAGCTTTTCCGTATTTCGTTACGCGCGAGCGGTTTGTTTTCATCATGAGCAAATGTCCTAAAGGATACGGGCAACCAATTGATTTCCCATAGACCCACATTCACACAAACATGACAATCGCAAACTACCTGCGACACAATCAATACATTCTCAGGACGACCGCATTGATTGTTATTATTATGAGAGAGAGATACATGAAATAGATGCTGCAAGAAGTGTATGTTTGTGCGAAACATTTTATTATATTATTTGCATGCTCTACACATGCAGGTTAAATTTTCTGTGTGCGACTTGATGTAGGAGTGAGATAGAGATTTCGAAAGTGAAAGTAGACGGTTCCGTCAAAAAATGGGAAATAACTCGCATGACCCCGTATTTGGCATGGATCTAAAACCGGCTTAGGTCACTGACTCCAGGAATGGAAGTAACAACATTGATTTTGTCGCAGGTAGTTTGCGATTTTCATGTTTGTGTGAATGTGGGTCTATGGGAAATCAATTGGTTGCCCGTTTCCTATATCGCTCTCTTTTTTCGGACAGGTACTTATAACACCCGCTTTGTGCCAAGTGCATTGTTCCTCCAGGTAAGTATAACTTCCCTGTGACGTATTATATCATATTATTGCAATATTTTTACAGTAATACACGTTTATTGTCTGTGAACCACAGGCAGCTGCAACAGACTGTCGTGTACCTAAACTGACCATACTATAATATCCCACCATTCGGGCTATTTCACAACAATATTTAAGGAATCATATTCCTGAACTAATTATACTCCACTTAGCTGAATACTACGGAGCCCCGCATCTGACATGGATTTTCTTATATTATTCGTTCCAACGAAATAACAATTCGTTCCTTTAATTTAACAATTCGTTCCCTCTAATTAACAATTCGTTCCAACGATTTTACAATTCATTCCCTCGAATTAGGAATTCGTTCCCACGAATCAACAATTCGTTTCCACGATTTTACAATTCATTCCATCGAATTAACAATTCGTTCCCACGATATACCAATTCGTTCCCACGAATTGTTATTTCGTGGAAACGAATTAATAAAAAAAATATTCTACGTCCCCTGTGTGGGCATGTACCTTTAACAATAATTAAACCTATATTTTAATTGTGATTATCCAAAGAGGAATGCAAGTTATGGGAAAATATGTCCCACAACATCCATACGAAAAATGAAAGTTGCAGAGAATAGCAAAATGTGTGGTCATTGGTTAGTTTACATAGGAAACATCAATGGTGGACCTCTACGCATCAATAAGGCCCACATAGTGTATTCTACGGAGCCCCACAGGGGACGTAGAATTTTTTTTTATTAATTCGTATTCTTCCCACGAAATAACAATTCGTTCCCTCAATTTAACAATTCGTACCCAAGAATTAACAATTCATTCTCCCAATTTAACAATTCCACTTGGAACGAATTGTTAATTCGTGGGAACAAATTGGTATATCGTGGGAACGAATTGTTAATTCGGGGGAACGATTTAATAAAAATAATCCATATCCCCTGCGGGGCTCCGCAGTCTGATACTAGGAACATGTCGAAAGGCTGATCGCACGTGACATTTTAACATTACAATCCAGCTCATCGCTAAATTTTGCTGAACAATTATTTTATGCAAAAGAAAATATTGAGTTTTAGGGTGTTTAAATAGACGTGAAAATCTGGCAGGTTAACATGAGACAGACAATACTGCAATTGTTAGAAGTAATGCTTCTGTTTGGTAATATGAATCAAACATACAAGACACATTTACAATAGCTGCATTGCTAGTGTTAACACTGTTTAATGTCGATGTTTTCCACTAGCTCTGCTCACTGAAACGTATCTGAAAGTGTTCATGCGTTAAACAGAATCTCGTTTCCATTTGATATGAGATTTATGAAATTCGTCAGTCATTTAGTGCACCTCATCATAGGCTCCGTACATAAATTGTGCGTTTCTCGTATCATAAATATCATATCAAATGAAAACTCGTTTGAAAACCTCTATTTATCCCGTCAACACATTGCGTATGTGCCGTGAAACACGGTGCCGTGAAACATTTTTGATATCCAGTCAATACAATTTTTGCATTTTACAGCCATTTGTAGGTGTTGACGGGATAAATAGAATAGTAGGTTAGTGCCGTGAATGGGAAAACTTATCTGGCGCGGCACGGAAACGGGATGTGCTCGGCAGAGCCTCGCCCATCCCGTTTCCTGAGCCTGGCCAGATATTTTTTCCCATTCACGGCACTAACCTACTATTCTCTATATCTATCTGCTCAAAATAAACTTACCCACACAGCAGATTAACAATACGCCCTTCATGATCGGTGAAGACATCGCGCTCACAATAGTATAGTCAATAACTGCTCTTTACCTTTGGGGAAATGTGAACGCTATGACGGACTGGTTACCTGGAACGGTTTAAAATATGAGGCGCGTCATGGGATTTTGTACCTTCGGGCATTTGCGTAATTTCATGAAATACATTTACAAAATTTACGTTATTTTCCGTAAATGACGTCAAAAGCTGAAAACAATTATATTCCGCATGTACTTTTGACTTTATTTATGAAAAATAATGTAAAATATCATGGCGTGCCTCATATGTGGCTGTGACTGGAGTAACGGAGTGGCATTTATGATCAGTGTAGCTTTTGTTTACAAAGCACACTTCTGTAGCCTGATAAAGATCTACATAAAGATAGCTTGTTAATAATAATAATAATTAAATTAATCATTACATGTTCAGCCACTATATTTACTGATATTATGCATTGTCATCAGTTCACGAGACGCAAAGCATATTACCGCCCACACACGGGCTCACTTCGTGTCACATCGCATCGCCAATCAAATGCTAGTATAGCGATTGAAATCACTGTTAGTGGCGGAGCTTCGCGACTGAACTGGTAAACAATAAGTACGTTATAGTTCACATATTGAATTTTTAATAAATTAATTTCGCTAAGAAATTAATTTATTAAAAGTTCAATATGTCAACTATAACTTATACATAGGCTCAATTGCAGTTTTCACTGTTTGGAGAAAATCACATTTTCAGACGATGTTGTTTTTGTTGTGGTAACCGCGTGATCATGCACCTTAGATATGTACATGCAAAACCTGTTAGATCCGAATAATGAATACACAACCTGGAAAAAATATACTACATAGATTTGATCATTATCGATTGGTTTATTGTTAGGACTTATTCAGTTTATTGCAGACAGTGTAGACTCAAATCAGACTGCACAGATGCAAACGCTAAGATAACACATAGGACCGGCTATCTATAAATACATTTGCAAAGGGAAATAACCGCTAGCTACGATCCCTCATTAAACACGGTTGGGTGGTGGGGGGGGGGGGGGTGGGGGGGGGGGGAGGGCGTCTTGTGATAGCTAATAGGTTAGTGACGTGAATGGGATAAAATATCTGGTAAGGCTTAGGAAACGGGATGGGCGCGGCTCTGTCGAACCCATCCCGTTTCGTTGCTGCGCCAAATATTTTTCCCATTCACGGCACTAAGCTACATCTATTTATTCACGTCAACACTACAAATAGCTTTAAAATGCAAAAGATAACCCCATGCGCATCCTCAAAATCGAAGAATCGACTAGTATGACAACCGCACATATTCATACGCAGTGATTAGGTGGTATTGACAGGATATCAAAATTGTTTCACGGCACCGTGTTTCACGGCACATTTCGTAAACTTTCGATGTCATTTACAAAAAAATATCGCTGTTTTTGTAAATATTGTTCATAAAATAAAATCGCACATCTTCTTAGGTACGAAATCACATTTCACATAATGCGTGCGTGCGTCGACAATGGTTTAGACGTATGTGGCTGTGACTGGAGAAATGGGGGGGGCTTATGAGATTTGAGATCAGTGTATGTATCCCCATTCTATTGTAGCCTGATAACGATCTATATTGCTTGTTATTAACATAACGGGTGTTTCCTTGTTGGAATGGCGAACAGTGCACAGGCTGATCTGGATCTACACTGGTCGCAAAGCCATATATGGACATAGTGGAGAATGGTTAGCATACATAACACACATACTTGGTAGCTGCACGTTTTTCGCTTCATTGGCATGCTCTATATGGTTATACAATACAGCTAATAGTATACGGTAGAACAATTAGTGTTAAATGTATCACCATTGCACAGCACACATTGTCATGTCATGTTACCTGGCTGAACAAACGATTAGTATTGTACGGGTAGTTTTACGAATGAGTAGTTGCTTCACATGCATATTATAAGTTTTAGAAATTATAACAAAGGGCACTATGCACGATTGACGATCACATGTAAAACTAAGGAAGCCTCCTAGTGCCAATGCTAAGCTATATGTATCTCCTAATAAGGAGATAATAATTCCTAATTAGGAGAGACCAAGTTCTAATTATGAGATATTAGCTCCTAATTAGGTGGTAGTCTCTCCTAATTAAGACGTAGTCTCTCCTAATTATGACTTACTATCTCCTAATTAGGAGTTAGTATCTTCTAATTGGGATATAAATTATTTTTAGCATCGACACAGATAGTCATGATTAGGAGATAGTAAGTCCTCTTTAGGAGATATCAACTCCTAATTAGGATATACTAAGTCCTAATAAGGAATAATAAGTCATACTTATGAGACACTAACTCATAATTAGGAAATACTAGCTCCTAATTAGGACTTAGTATCTACTAATTGGGAGATAAAACTATTTTAGCATTGGCACCAGGACGCTTCCATATGTAACACACCATTACTTACAGCTACATTAAAGTGGCTGGTGGGATGGTACCTCTAGATAAGCATTTCACAAAACACTTGAGATATATCACTGGATATTGTATGAATACAGTCGCAACTTGTTATTGGTCATAAACATGTGTTGTCAGTATACTTGGCAGTATCTGGAAAATCCCACTGGTAGTGAAGCACTTTTACGGAGCCCCCGCAGGGGACGTCGAATTCTTTTTTTGTATTAATTCGTTCCTACGAATTAACAATTCGTTCCCTCAATTTAAAAATTCGAGGGAACGAATTGCTAAATTGAGGGAACGAATTGTCATTTCGTGGGAACGAATTGTTAATTCGAGGGAACGAATTCTTATATCGTGGGAACGAATTGTTAATTCGTGGCAACGAATTGTTAAAATGAGGGAACGAATTGTTATTTCGTGGGAACAAAATAATAAAAAATCCATGTCCCATGCGGGCAATTCTTTCGCCGATCTATCGAAAAATTCCGCATTATTACAGATAAGACAAAAAGATAAACTCATTGGAAATGCTTCAAAAGCTTCAATACAAGATATGTTCAGCATTGCACACTTTTATATAATCGTCATATTAACGCTGTAATACCTAACATAGGATGTACGCGCATTGTCATTAAAAATAACCGAATTTAAAAATGCAAGAACTGAATGTTATTGGTGACATAATGTTAGTGTCTGTTTCACGAAACCTCCCAAATTTTACGTTTATATAAACAATGCAAGAACAATCTATTTGTTATATAATATATTAAAGCAAAACTGTTTAAGAACGAGCCTTCTTTTTTATTGAGTGAAATTTGGTCCTATATATCGATTTTATTCCCCATGTTAAATCCCCATAGAGTGAAGATGTCTATGGAGATTAACATGGGAAAACATTTCGAATTTCAGAAATACTGAACTGATTTTCAAAATATAACTTTTGTTTTCTTAGTTAGATCATTTCTAAGCTATCTAGCTAGGTTTCGGAGTCAAATTCCATTTTTTTTCTTTTTTTTGACTCCGTCCAAAGCGTCTCCACCTCATTTTTCCCCATGTTAAATTCTTACAGACAAATCAATTTCTAGTAATAAAATCAATATTTGACCAAATTTCACGAAATAAAAAGAAGGCTCATTCTTAAATTATGATAAAATTTAATATTATCGAACAAAATAATCGTGTTTCTGCATTGTTATTTGGCCCAAAATGTGGGCAGGTTTCATGAAACAGACTATAGTTAACGCAAGGCAAGTGTGAGCCGCCATTGAAATTATATTTCGAGGTGAAAGTCATTACGTGTGGTGTTTTTGCAGCGAAAAACATATTGTTATGGACAAGAAATATTGGCAGAATGAGTTCAAAACATTTTGAGATATCAGCCATTTTGAAAATGGCTGCCATTTAAAACTGAGAACTCCGGAATTGATTGTACATTTTTGAATTATTGTGGTAACATTTCGTACATTCCTTCTGGTTATACATGTACTCATATTGCATTGAACATAGTACGCTGAGATTATTGCTAACTGGTATTGTTCTACGAGTAATCTTTATCTTCAAAATGGCCACCGGAACTAAGTGTGTTATGTACATCGCCACATCAAAGATTGGCTACACATTCTAGAATTTCTGTGGCTGTAGTTATGTTCTTTCAAATGATATTTTGATTAGCACGTGTGCCTTTGCTTAGTTTCATATTTTTTCTAAGAGCCGCATGGCCGCCATTTTAAATTTCAAAATGGCCGCCATTGAAATTACTTTATATTTAACGTCAACGTCATTATATGTGGTGTTTTTATCTGCGAGCCTCTCGCAGCTTATGTAGCCAGTTCTCAAAAAACAGTCAGATATCACGGCTCTATTTTTTCTTGTGGCGCGTATGTATACATCTTGTATCTAGGTCATTGTTAACGACTCGTTTTATGCTATTTTACATTTCACATTTATTACAATGTATATCTTTGGTACATAATTAATTGAAGAAAAACCAATGGAACCTCAAATTTAGACGTTCATTTTCCACAAATAACACGATAAACTTGACGAAAATTGATAAGAAAATATACTGTTAACACTCATTTGAACCGTGTCGTCTAGATGGCTCACTCATTTGAATCGTCGCGTCGGCATGTTTCGAATGAGTGGTAATAGCATACAGAGCAGAATACTACGGAGCCCCGCATCTGACATGCATTTTCTTTTATTAATTCGTTCCAACGAAATAACAATTCGTTCCCTCAATTTAACAATTCGTTCCCTCGAAGGAACAGTTCGTTTTATTTTACAGTTCGTTCCCTCGAATTAACAATTCGTTCCCACGATATACTAATTCGTTTCCACGAATTAACAATTCGTTCCCACGAATTAACAATTTGTTCCCGTGGGAACGAATTGTTATTTCGTGGGAACGAATTGTTAAATTGAGGGAACGAATTGTTATTTCGTGTGAACGAATTAATAATAAAAAATAAATTCTACGTCCCCTGTGGGGCTCCGTAACATACACTATATGGGCCTTATTGATGTTTTGAGGTCCACCACCACCATTAGTTTAAACAATATTTATTGACAAATGTACAATATACATGTTACATAACAAAATACAAGGATTTGAAAACAAGCTAGAAGCTTATATGAATTCATCTCCCTACAAGATATAAGACAGTGTAACATACAAATCTTATGTAGTGCGCATTGCAATATACAAATTTGACTGATTATATTGTTTATAAACGTAGTGTTAGAGAAGGAACAAAGATAATATAATGAAATAAAAAAGAGAGGAAAGGAGTGGTGATTTTGATGGTGACAGCTGATCGGATAACCTCTGTTAACTGACTGTACCATGCGTCTTACTACTCGGGGCTGCCGGCGCGACTTATGATGAAGACGATGCGTAGTATTCCCCCCCCTCCCAGCAATAGATTTTGGTCTGACATATAATGATGAATATATTAAGTTAATACGATTAGAACCGCATAGTTGCTGTAATATATTTGTGAACTTGTAGGAACACGTGTTTGTTTTTCTCTAATGAAAGGTGCTCATTTCCGTTTTAAAGATTATCGGCAATGACTGGACAATCCAGCCCAGCTAAATATTGTTGACGCTGTAGTTCGTAGTTTGTGCATTGTTAGGTAGTGGTCTACAGTCTCTTGTGATCCACAAGAACATAAAGGGGAATCTACTATTGATTTTCGGTATAGGTCGTAGTTGAGCGAGCTACAAGCTAGTCGTAGGCGAGCGTGCAATATTTGGTCTCTCCTGTTGCCTATGTTAAAAAGTTGTGTTGATTTAGATGTATTTTTGTTCATTCGATACTTAAAGATGGATAGGCTAGGTGAGTTTCTAATTTCTGCAGGTAATGTGTTCCATTCGCGTATAGCAGACGGTAGAAATGAGTTATTGTACATTTGAGTGCGGCAAGGAATATGTGGAATATCATCCGCGTTGCGAAGGGCGTAGCGATTTTGTACTTGAGTCGGTATAAGAGTATGTAGATAATTAGGTGTAAGATTATTTTTCATTTTAAATAGTTGTATTAGTTTATGTTTTCTTCTTCTGGTACTTAGCGTTTCCCATTTTAAGTCGCGATATAAATTTTCTATACTGCATAGTTTTGTGGCTCCTGTTACTATTCGCGCGGCTTCATTTTGAATTGCGTCCAAATCATTTTTCAGTTCACAAGTGCAATTGTCCCAAATGACATCGCCGTATTCTATGAGAGGTCGAATGGATGAGAAGTATAAACGTTCAAGACCGATCTATTTAGGAGGAATTTCAATGAACGTAGGATGCCAATTCGTTGCCATGCTTTATTTATGCAGCGGGAAATGTGTGTTTTCCATTTACCATCTTCTGATAATGTTAAACCTAGGTGTGTATGTTCACTAATGGGGTTTAGTGTTACATTGTTCATGATAAGATCTTGGTGTTGCGGTTTGTTTTGTTTTCGAGAAAATATCATTGTTTCCGTTTTTAATGGATTAAACGTGACCAACCAGTCTCGCGACCACTGATTAATTGTTTTGAGGTCATCGTTAAGAGAAATGGCGGAGGTGTTCGGGTCGTCGACTATGATGTATAAGCTCGTGTCATCGGCAAAAAGTCTAATATTCGATTTGATTTCCGTGACTATATCATTTATATAAAGTAAAAAGAGGAGTGGGCCTAGGATAGACCCTTGAGGAACGCCGGCATTAATAGTGGACCAGTGGGATGAAGAGTTTGCGTAAACTACTCTCTGTTGCCTGGAAGATAGATAAGATGTAAACCATCGGTGCAAATTGCCAGTAATGCCTGCTGAAGACAGCTTATAAAGAAGGCCTCGGTGCCAGACCCTATCAAAAGCTTTCGATATATCACAAAAAACTGCACGAACTTCTTTGCCGTCATCCAAAGCCTTACATATATCATTGTATACATATAGTAACTGGTTTACTGTTGAGTCTCCTTTGACGAACCCCGATTGGAATGGTGTGAGAATATTATTATTAACTATATAATTATATAGATACTTATGGATACAGCGTTCCATGAGCTTCCCGATGCAGCTTAAGATTGATATAGGCCGATAATTTTGTGGATTTGAAGGATCATTCTTTTTGAATATTGGGATGACGTTAGCTAGTTTCCATGAACATGGAAATTGCGAGGAGTTGATTGATATATTGAATATTAAAGAAAGAGGTGATGAAAGCTCGTTTGCACCTTCTCTCAATAGGCGAGGATTCATAATGGTCTGGACCACATGCTTTGGACGGGTCGATACGGGATATAGCGTCACATATATCTCTTTGTGATATGTGAATAGAAGATATGTTGTGTTGGGGTAGCGTAAGAGGTGGTAAAACTTGGTTACTGTCATCAATAGAAGATTGTTTACAGAAGTAGGCGTTAAGCATCTCTGTTTTTTCGAGGTCAGAATTGGCTTCAGTTTCCATTTTCTATAAGTATTGGTATTTGTGGGGATGAGCCGGCTTTGTCTGTTAGTTGCTTGGCTATTTTAAACCATGTTTTTGCTAGAATGTCACTCGTATTGATTGTTTCTATCAATTTGTTTTTATGTTCTAATTTGCACTTTCGTAGGAGGCTTGTCACTTCGTTTCTTATTTTTCTGAAGTTGGCCCAGGCGCTTTCGGTTTTACACGATTTTGCCTTTTTGTGGAGTCTATGTCGTTTTTTTATTAGTCGGCGTAAGCTATTATTAAACCATGGGATATCATTAGGTCTAATAGTTACAAGTTTATTTGGTATAGATTTGGATGCAGCATCAGTAATTATATCGGTTAATGACTTTATCGTTGTTTCAATATCGTCAGGTTGAATTAAGTTAGCCCAGTTATGATTTTTTAGTATATCTCTATATGCGTTAAAATCTCCTCGGTCATAAAGCCAAATTCGTCTCTTATAGATTGATATTTTGGGCTTATTAAATTTCATTAAACAAACGATTGGGCAATGAAATCGGACAAGATCTGGTATAAATGGATCCGCGACAAAGCTGGTGAGAATCTGGTCTGTGTGTTTTATGAACATTAGGTCGATGAGGGATGATGAGTGCTCCGTGTAGTGTGTTGGTGAAGTAATTAACTGCTCGGCATTATACGAAGATATAAGCCTGTTAATTTTGTTAGATGTTGAGTTAAGTGTGTTAATATTAAAATCGCCTGCTATCAGGATATTGTCACACGTTTCGTTAAATGCACGATCAATGTTTTCTTCCATTAACGTCCAGTGAGCATTATTCGAGTCTGGTGGCCTGTATATGCCACCAATTAATAGTTTACGTTGGTGAGTGTTTACTTCGATCCAAACTGATTCAATGCCGTTTAAGTTTAGATCGCTGCGTTGTTTAGATAAAAGTGAATTCCGAACGTATATAGCTACTCCGCCACCAATTCTGCCTATTCTGTCACACCGAAAAGGAGGATTAAAGTTAGGTATGCACAGTTCTGTATTTAATGTGTCTGGTGTAAGCCAAGTTTCGGTGAATATTAAGATATCATAAGGTTGAGCCTCTACTTCTAATATGTCGATTTTGTGCTTTATGCTTTGTATATTAAGGTGCATTATGCTCAGTCCACTATTTATGAGTTTGGAATATGAAGATGCTGAGTCGTTTAGGGAGGAGTCATTATCTGGAGCTGGTCCCGGGTTTGGATGTATATCACTGCTAAAATGAGGAGTATAGTAAGTGATGTTAAGGTTGTCCCCTGCAAGATGAATGCGAGTATAGATAGGGCAGTAACCGATATAAATATGGCTAATGTTTGACGTGTAAATGTTTTGTTGCGTTCGAGTTTTATCTGGTTTGGTGTACACCTATGGTTTGTTAATTGTGTCAAGCGACACAGGTTTGTGGTAGATTCAAGTGCGTGTTTTATGCTAAGTACATTTACGGTTGATTGTGCTATTCCGCGAAGAAGTATGGTGGTCAATATGAGCCAGATAAGTGGTTTCGGATAAAGCCGTCTATATTGCCATCGCGCGCCTGTCGCACCACTATCGCCGCGAGCCCAGGGCAATCTCGGGAGGTCAGCTTAGGTTTAAATGTGGTCAGTATACTTACTATCCCGAGTCCGCCCGGGGCACAACGACAGCAGCACGACAGACATCGACACCCCGCAGCATAGACGTATGCAACAACAACACAACAGGGCCCGAATCAGCAGTCACCAGATATGTTGGGACAATAATAATCTCAACATGAGAGTTATTGAAAAAACAAAACATGTGACGACATAGTGAGGAGTTGTTCGACTTCATGGTGTTAGTCTTATGCGATTATGAAATTGTGTTAGTGTCCATTCCACAATATATTGAAAGGAAGTGGGTCAGAAAAAAAAAATAACTCAATAGTAAATAAGTCACTAGTTTCAAGCCTAAAACTGCAGACATAATGGGTTTTGGGTGCGTACTCATACTTATAATGGTCACAATGGTTGATGGGCATGTGATTTAAAATCACGCTGTTGTGATCTGATGATATAAGCAGGCTAAGCTGAGTGAGTCAATGGTTTCTCCCCTACCAGTAGTAGTATTTTGTTGAGTGAACGAAGTTATGTTGGGACATGCATGCATCAGCTCAACGACTTACACCAGGCACGCACTGATTTACTCATCATGAAATGTTCATTGTCACAATAATGCATGGATTGACGGTGATACATGTTGAATGGTGATTAGTATTTACGAATAGCACACAAAAATAATAATAGGAATGCGTCAATATCAATATATAACTGTTCGCTCGCTGTACATGGCTGACACGAAACAAGTGTCCACAGATTTACTGAACACACACATGAATATTATTGTATGAATAGTTGTGTCTCACCACGGGAAAATGGGGTCATCACTAGATTGACAACTCCATTGTCCCACGTCAGCCTGCACGTCCGTATTGTTTGACCGGGGCCAGCGCTATTCGCTTAGTAGCTCATTAGTAATTAGTCATGCAAGTGGTAGAATAGATCAGCATCGGACTGCGAGATTGTGCACACTATCTCGGGATGAGACACAACCAATACTATTCCGCACATGTCCTTCTATGCATATTCATATGAGACGGCTCGTTGTGCACGTTAAGCAAATGATTGTCCGAATCTATACTGTTCATGAGGAAAACGGGACTAACAAAATTCACCTTTCCACGCACCGGCAATGGATAGCGACCACCACCATTGATGTTTCCTATATAAACTAACCAATGACCACACATTTTAATATTCTCTGCTACTTTCATTTTTCATATGGATGTTGTGGGAAATATTTTCCCATAGCCTGCACCCATTCCGTTTTGGATAATCACAATTAAAATGTAGGTTAAATTATTGTTAAGAAAGATAAATTCAATCTCCTGTGACCACCCTGGTGGTGACGCAAAATGTCAGCGGCTGCAATTGAAACCGCCTCACATGATAAACTTGCTCCGACTTACAAACTAATCCCAAAGCATATGCTGGAAACTGATGTAAATGATACATTAATATGCCTGTGAAGTAGATTAGTACATCAATTTACCGGTTTCTGCAAGAAAAGAGTCCATGTCATAACACATCTGGATTGTTCTTTTAACGTACTACTTTTGACTACACCGCGCATGAATATATGATTATTTAATGTGGTTCAACCTCAATAGATACATATATAACATCATGTGGTATTTTGACCAAATTCGCGGCATTTGTTAATTCGAGGGAACGAATTATCAACTAATACTAGAAAAATGTCAAAAATCCGACCGCACGTGAAATTTTAACATTATAACCCTGCATTCAAATTCTTGATTTAGGGCCATTACTTCATTATAGGACCGAATTTCGAAAAATAAAAGAATGGCTGATCCCTAAATTTTGCTGAAAAATGGTTTTATTCAGAAGAAAATTGAGTTTTAAGGTCTTTAAATAGGCGTGAAAATCGGGCAGGTTAACGTGAAACAGACAATACTGCAATTGTTAGAAGCAATGCTCCCGTTTGGTAACATGAATCAAATATACAGATATGTAGATAGTTTATTTACGTCTCATCAACTGTACAACATAAAATACATACAATAATAAAATGCAGGTAGATGTACAATTACCATTCAATAAGAATTACAAGAGACGAATAGAATTATCACAAATATCAATACTGTAAATGACCAGCAAAGTTACCCGGTTCATGAAACACTAAGAAATGAGGTCACTGTGTTTCAAAAGCAATTTTTGTCACACAGCACAAAGCTACATGCACATATACTACTGACTATATATACACAGATTCATGGAAAAACATGCATATGCGTATATACTCATGTAATAGAGTTAACACAGTCAACACACGGTGTCACAATACTGCTGCGCCCCAAATGGACACATTTCACAGGATCAGTATTAACTGCGATTGCCATGTTAACACAGTC
>CM055279.1:71600041-71628467 GCA_029237695.1 Conchocele bisecta | reverse complement strand
GTTAACACAGTCAACACACGGTGTCACAATACTGCTGCGCCCCAAATGGACACATTTCACAGGATCAGTATTAACTGCGATGCCATGCTACAACAGTTCTCTGACACGGGACACATGTGCATACATGTATGAGCACCGTACTCGTAACAAATGAATAGTTTTTTTTTTTTTTTTTTTTGTTTTTTTTTTGTATGTTAAGAAATAAATCTCAAGCAAAAAATAAATAAACCAGCGCAGTTGCCGTTGCCACCGCGCTTATCTTGGTTAAAACAATCAGTGGCAACGATAACCGCTAACGTTTTTATCTCTTTCTTACGTCCCATGTTGCATAGCTGCCGCTAATCGTGACACTACAAAGAAGCATAAATTAAATGTTTCTTCGCCTGTCTAAAAGTATATTAAAAAACTGGAATAAACCACAAACGGATGTTGATATACAAAGGAATCACATTATGAAAATGCTTAAACAAAACAAGAGTTGTATTGTTAGTGTTAACGCTATTTAATGTCGATGTTTTCAACTAGCTCTGCTCACTGAAACGTATCAGAACTCTCAAAGCGTGCATGCGTTAAACAGAATGTCGTTTCCATTTGATATCACATTTATGAAATTCGTCTGTCATTTAGTGCACCTCGTCAAAGGCTCCGTACATAAATGGTGTTTGTCTCGTTTCATAAATATCATATCAAATGAAAACTCGTTTGAAAACCTCTATATATCTCTGCTCAAAATACACTTAACAACACAACATATTACAAATACGCCCTTCATGTTCGGTGTTATATTCAACAACTTGGAAGACTGGTTACGATTCGGCTTATTTAAGGGTGGAAATTGGCTCGAACACCTTCCTTACCTGGAACTACTAAGGAGTGGTTACATGGAACGGGTTTATATATGAGGCGCGTCATGGGATTTTGTACCTTCGGGCAATTGCGTAATTTCATGAAATACGTTTACAAAATTTACATTATTTTCCGAAAAGGACGTCAAACGTTCACACACATTCCAGAGTACATTCTGAATCGTGTACTCTGAAATGTTTGTAAATTTCTCAAACTATTATGGCGTGCCTCATATGTGGCGGTGACCGGAGTAACGGAGTGGGATTTATGATCAGTGTAGCTACTGTTTATATTGCTGGAGCATGATAACGACCTGTATCGCTTGTTAGAAGCATGACGGGTGTTTCGCTAATGGGATTGTGAACAGTGCAGATCCTGATCAGACTGTGCGGATGCACAGGCTGATCAGGATCTACATTGGCCGCAAAACTGATTGTATGCCTTGTTGTCAACAGTTCACGAGCCGCAAAGCATATTACCGCCCACACACGTGATCACTTCGTGTCACACCGCCAATCAAATGCTAGTATAGCGATTGAAATCACTGTTAGGGGCGGAGCTTCGCGACTGGACTGGTAAACAATAAGTATGTTATAGTTCACATATTGAATCCTCGCTAGCGCTCGCTAAGAGATTAATTTATTAAAAGTTCAATATGTGAACTATAACTTATACATAGGCTCAATTGCAGTGTTCACTGTTTGGAGAAAATCACATGTTCAGACGTTGTTGTTGTTGTGGTAACTACGTGAGTATGCACCTTGTATATGTACATGCAAAACCTGTTAGATCCGAATACTGAATACACAATTAAATGTACTACGGAAACTTGGAAACAATATACTACATACATTTGATCAGTATCGATTGGTTTATTGTTAGGACATATTCAGTTTATTACGGACAGTGTAGACTCAAATCAGACTGCACATATGTAAACGCTAACATAACACATAGGACCGGCTATCTATAAATACATTTGCGAAGGGAAATAACCGCTAGCTACGATCCCTCATTAGACACGGTTGAGGGGACGCCGTCTTGTGATCAGGATGTACACTACTATCAAATAGAATAGTCAGTTCTGTTAGTCCGCGGCCCACTGGCGCGCTACTGTATGAGTGTAACAAAAACATTTACGATATTTTCACTAAATGACGTTGAAAGTTGACGAAATGTCCAAAGCAAATGCGGAATTATATGCTATTCGGCATTTGCTATGAAAATTTCTTAAACTTTCGATGTCATTTACAAAAAAAATATCACTGTTTTCGTAAATATTTTTCATGAAAAAAAAATCTCACAGCTTCTTAGGTGCAAACTGACATGGCGTGTCTCGTAGGACACTTGTTTGTCCCATATGAATGGAGACTGCCATAAACGGTAAATCTATACAATATTTTTTTTGTCGACTTCGTGGAACCCTATACAATACATTTTTTGGCGACTTCGTGGAATTACTATATCTTGTGGCTGTGACTGGAGAAATGGGGCTTATGTGATTTGAGATCAGTGTATGTAGCTTCAGATCAAAATTAGCATACTCCTGTAGCCTGATAACGATCTATATTGCTTGCTATTAGCATAACGGGTGTTTCCTTGGTGGAATGGCGAACAGTGCAGATCCTGATCAGACTGTGCGGATGCACAGGCTGATCTGGATCTACATTGGTCGCAAAGCCATAAGCCACATACATGTATATGGAGAATGTTTAACAATCATAGCACACATATATGTACTTGGCAATTGTAGCTGTACGTTTTCCGCTTTAATGCCAGTAATGGCAATACGTTGCTCTATGCGGCTACACAACAGTCAACGGTAAGAATTTGCGGAATTGTCATAACGTGTAATTATGATATTATAACAGATGAAGATATCTATATGTTTTACCAACTTGCATACTTTACAAATGAAAATATTTTGTGATATACAGGAGACGTTGATTACAACACAGATATGTGGTGGTCAACAAAATGTTCACGCGTTATTTCTTGTGCATTATATATATATATATATATATATATATATATACTACATGTAGTACATCTATATTGTTTTGTTCAATCGCACGCACACATGAACTCTTTGTCATATAGCACGAGCGCTCACAACAAACGGTCATTCAAAAAGCAATACACACTAATCGTATGTATATGTATATTTCAGTCACACTATCTTCACAAGTGTGGATATTGTGAACTCAGATCAGTATGTAAATATTTACAATGTGTGTATTAACTGTTGATGCGGTGTCCTAGTGCCGTCTATCTGGAGGGGGGGGGGAGGGGGGGGCATGGGACTCTCGTGTGGATGATCATTGGCTAGACTGGTATGCAAATGCAGTAAATACTATATAAGTGTCATTTCGCATGAACTGACGCATCGCTGCTACAATGATATATATCTATTCAGCCGAACCTGTACTAAAGACCACCTACGAATAGCAATCACCTGGCTGTAAGGCCACAATTTTGTTGTCCCAATGGCACAATTAATATATAAATTTTCCTGCGAATAAAGACCACCAGTAGTATAGAGGGAGTGAAAATGATACCACATATCATTTATAACCCTCTATACTATCCCCACCACCCCCGAAAAATCAAAAAATTGGTTAACGAGGAAATTGTCTCCCGACAGCAAATTTATGAATTTTGGAGAAATCATTAATGCAATTTCAATGTGCCCACGAGTGATAGTTTATATTCCAACACCCCATTTTTCTCCTCCAATATAGCTAATTTATTTCGCAGATCAGCAACTAATTCTACCAGCTCTAGTCTACCACGTTCACCTTTAGCCACCTGACAGCGTAGTTGCTTATGTCTACAAAGAGTTTGGGCACTAACGAATTTACGCCTGCGATAATTGCAAACAGAAATTCACGAAAGCGAGTAATATGAAGAGACACGGACCAAAATGTATGAAAGGTGAGTCAAAAGTAATATGTGATGGTAATTATTTAGAGCGCCCGCGTTCGTCGTTCGAGAAAGCGTTCTAACCAAAATGTTCTAACAGTTATGGGGCGATCGATTGGATGTACTCTGTGGAAAAGCGGGAGGGAATTCACATTCACCACGAACAGTGCGGACACGGGGGTGAAAGATGGATTTTAGGAGCTCCAGTAGATGGATACTGCCAAGAAAACAATACAGTATATCAATATCACGGCTGTTACTGGCACGGGTGTGAGATTCATGCAAAACATAGGAAAAAAGAGAACGCGCATCCACTATGAGAAGAGATACATTTATTAAAAGAAGCAAAGAATTCAACCTAGTAGTTATGTGGGAATGCGAATTCCAAAGAATGGGTAAAGATATAAAGATCGGTTGCGACACTACTCTTTATCCATATCAGATAGTATATGATTTTGAGGCGTATCTCAACCCAGAATTTAAAACGCTAGGTAATAGTTTAGAGTACGAAGCTGAGCACGTTCCGGTAAGTGTTAGCATAGGAGATAATTTCTCAGGAACTGTAACTCATATTTGTGATAAAGATCCTGCAAAACTTATAGAAAAATTCGTAGAAGATTTGAAAGTCAGGGGAAAAGCTATAAGTGAAGAAGTGTGGTTAAGATATGGGTTTAATACAGAACATTTACGTAAAAACCAAATCGCCAAGATCGAACAGTGGATAGAGCAAGTACCGGTTATAGGTTTTAACAGCAGTAAGTACGATATAAACTTAATAAAGCAATATTTAGTAGGCGAATTGGCATCAACAACAAAGAAAGTAATGGTCGGAAAACGGGCAAACGCAACAATATTTTTATTTACTCTGGAGTTTAGGTTTCTTGATGTAATACTTTACCTAGGACCGGGTGTAAGTTACGATAGTTGGGTAAAAGCCTTCGACTGCAAAGGACAGAAATCTTTCTTTTCTTACGAGTGGTTCGATTCTCCAGACAAACTTGATTACCCAGGACTGCCTGATATAGAGAATTGGTATTCCAAACTATCGGGGAAAATGTTACTAGATGAAACAGAATTAAGTAAATGTCGTAGAATTTTCGAAGAAAAGAATATGAAAACTTTCAGAGATTGGTTGAAATATTATAACGATTTAGATGTAGTACCGTTCCTGGAAGCGGTGGAAAAAATGTGTGACTTTTATAAACACAGAGGTGTGGATATTTTCAAAGATGCCGTAACACTACCTGGAGTAGCTATACAATATTTATTGAGAGGAACCATTAAAGAACAAAAATCTATAAAGGTGGTTATACCGGAGGGGGCTCTATATGCACCAAAAGAAGAAACATACGAAATGATGAAAGACGCTCTAGTCGGGGGTCCATCAATCGTATTTACACGCTATGCAGAAGCCGGTGTTTCAAATATTAGATCTAATTCCACAGGAATTAACAAACCTTGCAAGGCTATTTTGGGGTATGATGCAAACGCGTTATATTTATCTACGTTAAATAAAGATATGCCGTGTGGGAGAGAAACTATACACCATATAGATACCCAACATAATCCTAAATTTATTAAAAAAATTTGTAAAATAGTTTTATCTGAAGACTGGTTTGGGTTTCCGGAGGTGGATATAGAAGTTCCACGCAACTTAAAAGATAAGATTTCTGAAATGTCTCCACTTTTTATAAACAGAGAAGTAGATGTTGATGAGGTTCCAGGACACATGATAAAATATTTGGAAGATACTGGAAGAAACTAGAGGAAATGGGAGAAAATTGGTGGGATCTATGTCGGCCACTAAAGTACTGCTGTACTCGCCACTATTGAAATGGTATTTAAAACACGGCCTAGAAATAACCGGAGTTTATCGTATTATAGATTATATTAGTGGTAAACCCTTCGAATGGTTCGCAAAAGAAGTTACAGCCGCAAGACGAACAGGCGATGTAGAACCAAATAAGAAACCAGTAGCGGATATAATGAAATTATTAGGCAATTCGTGTTGTGGAAAAATGATAGAGGCAAAAGAGAGACATTTAAATACGACATATACACAAGACGAAACCTGTGTTGACAAAGCGTTAAGATCTGCATTCTTTGACGATTTGGAAGAGATAGAGATGCGTACGAAATATCTTCCCGAAAACCCCGGTGTGCAGTAAAGAGCCCCTTCCACTGTGGAATAGCGGTTTATCAACTAGCTAAATTGAGAATGTTGGAATTTTACTACGAATTTCTCGACAAATAAGTAAAAAGAGAAGACTTTGAATTAATACAGATGGACACGGATAGTATGTATATAGGAGTTAGTGGAAAAACGATAGAGGAATTGATTAGTCCCAAATTACTAGACGAGTTTGAAAAAGAAAAAAAGAAATGGTTGGCTTGGGATAAATGGAGCGAAAGAGAGCCAGGACTCTTCAAAATGGAATTTAACGGAGATAGGGCGATAGCGTTATCTAGTAAATGTTATTTCGTAGAAAAATTTAATTCAATTAATAGAAACTCTGCGAAAGGAATGTCCAAGAGAACTAACAATTTAAATTGGGATAGATATAAACGAGTACAAAGTGAAACTACAGAAGATGGAAAACACATTATTGATGTAGCACAAAATAGAGGATTTAAAATGAAAGACGGCGTTATGAAAACGTACTGTCAACAAAAATTAGGACTCTCGGCGTACTACGATAAAAAGAAAAAAAAAAAAAAAACGCGTGTTACCAGACGGAATACATACAGAACCTCTCTTGATTTAAGCAATCTAAAGATCCGGGGGTAGCTGGATGCCAGAAGGTACCATAAGAAGTTCTTCGCGAACAAAACCACGAGATAGACCATCAGCCAAATAGTAGAGCACGGGCTCATCGGGTTTGGTAATAGAGCGATCCAGATGATATACATTCAGAGACCACACGGGATCAGTCGCGCGGCGGCTGCCACCTTCGAGCTCTCCCGGTTGATAGAGGTACCGGACGTCAACATCCGATGGAAGTCGTTGCTCCTCTAAACCAACGGGTCGCCCGCGCGAGACGGCAGAGGGCTTGCTCGTCACCTTTTTAGACTTGATGGCATCTACGGGCTTCTTACCTATCAATCTGGTCACCTCTCCGTTCAGTGCGGAGACCACGGCGGGCAGTCTGGCTACCCACTCGGTCGATCGCGTATGAGGGTCTACAAGCTCTTTCGCATATTGATGACAAAACAGCCTCACAGCCAGGGTTCGATTGAACCGCTCCACGATCCCCTGGTCCCGGTGGATGTTGACGCGGCCGCGTCTGATAGAAACTTTGTGCTTAGACAATAGATGAGAGACCGCGCCCATGAACTCGCGGCCGGGATCGACCTGGAGAAGATTCGGCCATTTGAGAGGACTCCTCTTATATATTCGGGAAAGAGCCTCGGCCACCTCCTTAGACTCTTTAGTGGCCAACGGCTCAGCCCCCTTATAACGACTCGCTACGTCAACGATTGTCAGTGCGTACTTGTACGTCTTGCGACCGACGCGATCGTGAGGGAGAAACAGAAGATCCGCTTGGTGAACTTGGTTTGGCACCGGCACATCGAATGTCGGGCGCGGAATATTGTGAGGCGCGGGTAAATAGATCTGCCAGATGGCCTGCTTCTTGAGCCATTCCTTGACAACGTTTTCTGAAACCTTGGTCGCCGCCGCGAGGTTCTTGATGGCCGCGAGTCCCTTCCAGTAGCCGCGTGGGCTATAGTATGTATTCGCTAGCTTGCGCGTCAGTTTGGTATCAAGTTTGCGCGTGTTCATCGTATGCGAAGTATTCTAATATATCGGACAATCTCCAACATGCCCTCGCCAGTTCGTCCGGTAACTGCGTCGTTAATAATAAACCTTTGTTGGAAGTACAATCACATTTGGAGGTTAAGTTCTGAAGGAACTCGGAGGAATCTAATTCATCGATTGGAGTTGAGGAGGAATCTAACATCCGCTTTGCGAAAAGGGTGGCCGCTTTTTCGTCCTCGCGCCACGTCTCGAGAGAATCTCGGGCCAGACGAATCATACCCTTTGCGCCAGCTATACGGTGCTTAAGGGCAGTGTAGCCTAGACCGATCATAGCAAAATAAAGATCGTCAACTAACATCGTTCTATATATATATATTTATAAATAAAATGTTTTTTAAATAATTAATTAATTTGAAATCTCGATTGAATATAGTAGCTGACGAGACCCACCACACCCATTCCCACGACGATGAACGCGATCTCGCGGTCTTTTTATGCCTCTGACGGTACATAGAAATCTGAAAGTTGGGGCTCGGGATCCATTGGATCGAGACTTTTCTGCGGATATGCCAGCGTGTACTCGCGGTTGGCTTCTTCAACGTTCTGGAAAGTTTGCGCGGCGTGATTCTCGCGGCGAAGCTCTTCGTTGACCCAGTCTAGATGGGCGGTTTGTTTTTTCGACCATGCTTCCTTTGCGCTATTGAGTTGTTCTACAGCTAAATCGTGACGCTTCCGCTCCTCATCCACGTTCGAGCTTCTCATTTTCGAGAAAATAAAGTTGCTACCGCTGAACGCCAATGCGTTTACAAGCGCACCACCTATCATTATTCCGATCGAAGCCATTATTTCCATATATTAGCGGGTAGAATTCCAGCTTTAATTAGAGCATCTCGAACAAATATTGCGCTCGCTACATCCAAGGTCATGAATACTACGTCTCTCACGGTAAAGTCCAATTTGGTAGAGGGCCCTCCAGAGATCATCTTTGATAGTCGAGCCGATCCGATACTGAGGCCCGATATCACCACGCCGTGATAAAGTCCATTCACAAACGTTTTACCAGTGTTTTCAGCCATTGTTATAATTATTGCATATAAAAGGGATGGTGATCAATGTTTAAATGGGGTGCATTCAATCGTGATTGGTGTTTCGTAACTTTTTTAGGAACCGCCGTTGGAGTTGGGGTTCTGTTGTTGAAATGGTAAAGCACACACCGGGTGCCCACAACTGTCAGACCACCACCAACAACCCACGGGATCCAATCAGTATTGGGAGTTGGAGCAATCGGATTCAACAGTGTTGAGTGCGCTTCCAATTCAATCGGGGGTGTTGTTGCAATTCCCGATTGCTCTGTCCTTCAGATGTTTTGCTGTCTCAGTCCCCGATTGCAACGACTCTTTGGCCTCCCGAAGCTCGGCGAGTATTTTATTTTGTTTAACTTTTCGGGCGGCAGCCGGCGCCCGCCCAGCTGCCTGTCCTTTTGGGTTTTTATGTCGTGCAACCCCCAACTCCAATCGCGATTGGGTTGGAGTTGGAAGTGCTGCAATCGGGTTCGATTGGGTTGGAGATTGTGGTTCCGTCACTCTCGCAGGTGTGTCTTGTGTCATCATCATTTATAATATTAATATCTGAGCTTATAGTTCGTGGGCATATATGTCCAAATTGACAGTGTTTACCCGTGGTCAACGCGGTTGTCAGCGGAGCTAAGTACATTCCAAACTTGTGATAAATTGAGCAGCAGGCTGTTCTAAGAGTGTGTCCTATAAAAGGGTCAGTCTCTAGATCGCGAATCAATCCCGCGGTGTTTGGTGTAGGGAGAAGTATACTAACGGCGGTTGAGTACAAATGAATAGCCGCTGATCCGAGAGTTTTTTTCATCTCCGCACTTAACCTAGATTCGTATCGCACGTACATTTTATCAATCTCCGCATCTGACATCTTATCCACCTGACAAACTGAGAGACGCCTACCGAGATAATGCTCCAATTGTCCCCCAGCAACCAGCGCAGCTAGCCGCTCTCGTCGCGCCGCATTTTCATTCGTATCGGCCCCACTCGCGATTGTCAACCCCGATTGCTCTGTCGGAGTTGATGTTTCATTATCTTTCAGGAAAGATACCGTGTCGGCAGTCGGAGTTGAGGTTTCTTCCATTAGCTGATCGAGAAGTTCGTCGCAGTTCATTATTGCTAATTTTCTTAAAATTATTCTAACAAGTCTCATCACTTTAACATATTGCCAAGCGCACCACCCGATACTTATGATCACCGTTATGCTCGCAACAAAGCTCGCAGCGGAGCACCAAATTGTTAACATTGTTAACCATTGTTCAGCATTTTTTCAACATTTGTTAAGCATTTGTTCAGCAATTGTTCAGCATTGTTCAGCATTGTTAAGCATTTACTCAGTTTACTTAAGCAGTTACTAACGAGCGTTAAGTAATTGCTAATTAATTTTAAGACAATTAATTAATTGATAACTTTATAAGCAGTTGGTTGATCAGTCTTTAGCAGAAGCTTGGCGTGCTTAGTCTCCGAAAGTATCTGTCGAACCTCCAGGCGCTCCTCGCGCGTTGGGATAACGTCGTTCTCTCGAAGACAGTCATCGAATGAGTCTCGGTCCTTGCAGTGAAAGAGGGCGACCCATTTCGTTTGCTCACGCAGATCCTTGAGGACGGCGTTGTATTTTTGAGTGGAGATCCATACGCTTTGCCTAGCATGGCGGCCAGAAAATGCGAGCTCTGAGAGCATGTCCTTCTTTTTGGTCATCGCCGCCTTGGCCGAGCAATCGTCAATTACGTATAGGGTGGGCTCACCCTGGAATCTTTGATATAAACCACGCAGCCAATCGTGAAGCCTGTCGCCGGGGTCAATAACGTATACCTCAGGGTCGGTCCATATCCACGGGCGCCGCTGATAAGTATCATTGTGCCGCACAGTGGGATCACAATTTGACGAAAGGCATCGCGGTAGGACCCCTCGAGTAAGTCGAGGATGAAAACCGTTTTTCCACATCCTGTTTGCCCACATATTATGGCAGAGTGGGCATCTCCAATCGTGAATTTGTATTGATTTTTAGTAGATCGCTGATCGGCCATCTTCGATGTTCAGTTGTGCGTCTGTAATTATATATAAGTACACGTTCAATGCGCCATTTCCATCCGCCTCTTTGGTTATATGGATCGTCACACCCTCGCTAGCGTTCTCAACTTGACGTCCGCTACCGTGCATCTGGTCGTCGTCGCTGGCTCGCATGCCTAACCATAACGCGTATTTGGTAGTCAGGAATTCCGCGAGGGAGACGGCCGATAGCTGCAGGTCTTTGGCAACCGCGGCAACCTCCAGGGAGCGTTTAGAGCCGGAAGCAAACTGCTTTCTGACTTCGTCCCACTGCTGGTGCGCGCGAAGGCCCGCGCTGTAGAGTTGATTGGGAACTCCCTCGATCGTCACCTCTACCTTCGTGATTTTGGGGTTATATAATTTGTCGGTTTTTCTAGCACCGGACGCGAACCTAGCCTCCTCGAACAGCATCAGTATACAAATTTAATAGAGCGGGCGGGGACGTTGACATTAATATTCCACAATGTGTCGCTTTTGTCTTTCGTTATCTTACGGTGGCGAAGAACTCGGTCGTAAAGTATGGCAACGCGCCCGGCGTACTGGGTTCTGATCAATCGTGCGAGTTCGGGCATCGTGACCATGTCGTACTCCAGCGAAACATTGTCGATCGTATACGTCGATAACTGGTCGGTGGCTATGAGAGCTCGGCCGTAGTCGTTGAACGTTAGTTCGTATTCGAGGCGGTCAGCCAAAGCACTCTGATAGTAGGGCATGTGACTCTCCAGCAACTCAAAGTCGAGCGGGATGTAGAAGCGGTTGCTGTAAGCGGCCGCGATCGCGTTGTCGCTCGCGTTGTTATCTGCCTAGTTACCAGCCCCGATTCTAAGTTTGGTTACGTTCTTATTTTTGCTGGTGTCAATACCCTGATAGACCGCATTTTCGCGCTCTTGCGCCGTCTTCCACAGGTCCTGATAGCAATGGTCGACGTCGCTGTCGTCGATCGACATCACCTCATTACCAGAAATCTTTATCATGGTCTTCTTGACTATGGCGCGACCCAGATTCTGAACGACGGTTCGGTTCGCGTCCGTCGATGTTAGCGAAATAGTGAAAGCGAGGCGAACAGTCCCCGGCACAATGACGTCGCTAGCTCCTAGGTTGGGGAAGCGGACTAAGAGCTGCTGGTTCTGGTCGATCGTCGATGGGTTGTTCGTAATAACGACACTCTGTCTCACGCCTTTTGCCCCGAGGGGCTCACGCAGTCTGCGGTATGGATTGAGTTTGCGACCGTATTGACTCGAAGACATAATTTAGTGAAACTATTAAACTCGTATGGTTTTGTCTTTAATACATAATTATAAAGATGGCTGATTACGATATTGACATGGATGAAATCGGTAGAGACGATGATTATGATGATGATGACATCAATGATAACGAAACGCCAGTTCCAATCCAATCGCAGTTGGGGGAAATAGGTGGCGCTACCACTAGTCAAAGTCGGGAATTACTCGAGGGAGCTGTAAACGACTACTACAACAGTTTGATAGAAAAAGGTCTGGTCCCATCTGTCGGTCGCGACTACTCCAAGTTCAAATTTGATCTGAACGGTAGATTGCGACTAAAAGCAGCATCAAATCTCCCAATAGTCAACACGAGGACCGGTAAACCCCTAGCGCTGAGCACTATTGCCGGAAACCCGGGCGGTGGCCAAATCGTAAGGAACGAACTCGGATTTCCAGATTGGAAGCGTGGTAAAACAATTATGCCATCCCGCGCTGTAGAGGCCCTACAGTTTACCGACGAAACGATGGCGAAGACGGCCGCCGCGATAGAAACGGTAGAGCTCAGCGAGGTCCCTCAAATAGCCACCGACGCTATTAACACGATGGAGACCACGTTCAGCGAAAACGAAATACTCAACGATGACCCACCGTTACCTCTTCGCGAACTCCGGGGACTCGATAAGGCTCTGCAAACGGTCCGGGGCGAACTGGTCCTTAACCTCTCCACACTCTCGTCGCTGGATGAACATATCGCGCTAGAAGAAAGAAAACTGGAGGAAGCCGGTGGCGATATAGAATCTACCGAGCGGTACACCGAACGACTGCGGTCTTTGTGGGACGAAAGAGAAGCTCGCTTGGAGGCTGCATCTGCTAACCGTGAGGCTCTCCGCACACAAATAAGTCGGATCCGCGAAACAATCTCGAAGGTCCTGCACGAGGAGACGACACTTGGTGAGCGTCTTCGCACTCTGTTCAGAGAGCAGGGCGTCACAATAGTAAGCATCCTCACAGCTTTCGGTATGACTATATCTACCATAGTTCTAGCTTTCACTGGTGGCGCGGCGCCACCACCCGCGCCACCACCCGCACCAGCACCCGCACCATCATCCGGTGGAGCCAAGGAGTGGGTAAAAAAACAACTAAAAGCCCTCGCCAGTCTCCTGGCTAAATTAGCCTAAAAGGCGGCTGCCGCACTACCTGGACTGATCGGAAGTATCGTTTCTTACTTGCTATCTATATTAGCAAAAACAGCCGGATGGCTCACCAAAAATACTTGGGCTTTAATCGTGGCAATCGCCGGTCTCCTACTATTCTCCGCTCGAGAGTTCCTAAAACCAAAGCGCGAGTAGTCCGATCACCACGAGGGCGACGACGAGCCCTAATTTCCCCTCCTCGTGGGTTGTGCTTCCAATCTCGATTGGTGTTCCATTGTTGATGATTGAATTGGATGGTGCATCCAATTTGCGAATTGGGTTCAACGGAGGTGTATCCAATTCGTGGAGGTCCACCTTAGCTGAGATGGCGTCCTCGACAAGTGCCAAGAACTGTTTTTGTGCGTCAAAGGCAGTTCCCATGCCCAGTATAGCGCTGCGCGTTTGCTTCTGTGAGGCGAGGATTGCCCATACGTATACGCGAATGGAGTCGTTGAGGCGAATAACCCCACCCTGCGTAAATCCAGTGCTTTCATCTAACATAAATTTGGTCCACGCATTTCGCATCTGTGCAGTATCACCCAGGTCTAGGTATTCCACGTGGGCTACTTTAGTAGGTAGCCAATGACAATAACCGTCTTTAAACGCAAGCCCACCAAGCACTGCATCACCGAACGTCATCGTATTCAACTTATAATTATATTTAGTCCATGTTGCCATTTTTCTAACTGGTGGTGGGGTAGCTCCGCGAGCACTCCACAACCCTGAGAAATTTGCGGGCACTTTATCAAGATGCCCACCACTAACTAAGCCTTTAAGGTGAACTAACCCTAAACTGTTGGTTGGGGTGTATACTTTCTGTCTCCAGTCCGCGTCTTTTGGTACCCCAAATTCGTTACACAATCTTTCGAACGCCTTACGGTCGTATGTGCTGGAAATGGGTTCCCAGCCGTCGTCTTGAGGTAGTGGAATACCTAGTTGTTTGAGAATCCTCATAATTGTGTAATACACTTGAAAGTTGTAGACACTTCGGAGCATGACATTCTTGGATATCAGATGGTCTTGATGCGAAACTCCGCATCCGGCCGTTGCGCACCATACAGCGAAATTTAGCTGGTTCTGCCAGAAGTTCATATGGGAAAAATCCCATCTTAGTATTACATCTTGACTAGTAGTCTTTGGAACTACATATTTCTCAAACGTGTATTTACCTCCGACCGCGTACTTTGCATTATAATTGAAGCTAAATGCTTTGGTATCCATTAAAAGATATTATTATGTTTGCTACTATCACTAATGTTCAAAAAGAGAGTTGTGAACTTCAAAAGTCAATCGACAACTGCTGCGGAAAACACCGGGTAGGCCTCAGATCAATCACCTTCACGGTCGGGTGGCAGAATGTGGGAAAGAGTGAAGGGTTTTACTATGTGAAGGATGAACAACAATTAGGTGTAAAGCTGCCTCACGGACTGTGGGGAATAAGACAGCTCACAGATTTTGTCAACTCAGAGCTTGACGGTATAATCAACCTCACAGTATCGAAGGCTGCCGGGCTCGCAACAATGACCATCAGCCCTGATAATAAGGTAGTGGTCTCCCCGGGGTTGGGTATTTAACTCGGTTTTAGAGAGACATACTCCGTAAATAAAGGAGTGTTTACCTCGGGTGAGTACGTCGGTGATAACCCGGTGGACTTCGCCTTCACGAAAACTCTCAGGGTGCACCTAGATCGGGTGAACACATCGTACAACACGATAGACGGATCGCCCAGCACATTACTGAAAACCGTGCAAGCCAGCGACTGTTTCTTTGGGGATACGGTGACCTTAGACTTCCCACACCCCGAGATGAAAGTTTTGGAAACGGGACACATCCACGAATTTACGGTCTCTATTCTCGATGATCAAGCGAGAAAGTTGAATAACTATTACCCGATTTCGGTAGTTCTCGAAATTTCCAATTGAGTATAGGTGCCCCAATATTATAATTTAATTTAAAACAAATTAATTATGAGTATATACGGACCAGGTAGTTCTTCCGATTGGGTGACAAATTCAAAGAATTTGGAACAGGCAGAAGGGGGATTCATCCCGACAGAGAGCTACTTTTTAACTACTGAAAAAACCAAGGCCCTGATCAATAAAACTATATCGAAGGCCACAAACGGGATTCACAGGAGTATATCAGATGTTAGAGTAGAAGTGCTGACGGCGACTGCACAAGTTCGCGAAGAGGCCCGGGAAAAAATTGAGAGACTTCGAAGGGGTACTGCGATAGAACAGGAGGCTTTTAATATAATGCACTCAACAGAATATAACATCAGAGATGCAGCACTAGGAGAAAAAATAACCGAATTTCAAAAAGAGGCCCGAACGGGTATTGAGAAAGCCCGAGAAGACCACCAGGCGGCCCTTACGGATGCTTATAGGGTGTTGCGCACAGAGTACTCTCTCAACAGAGAAGCATCACTTACTGAACTAGGTGAACAAATAACAGAATTTCAAAAAGAGGCCCGGTTGGGGGTTGAGAAATACCAGGCGGCCCTTACGGAGACTTATAAGGTGTTGCGCGAAGAGGACTCTCTCACCAGAGAAGCAGCACTTACTAAACTGGACGAAAAAATAACAGAATTTCAAAAAGAGACCCGGTTGGGGGTTGAGGGACTCCAAGGAGACCACCAGGCGGCCCTTATGGAGGCTTATAGGGTGTTTCGCTCAGAAGACTCTCTCAACAGAGAAGCAGCACTTACTGAACTAGATGGAAAAATAACAGAATTTCGGAAAGAGGCCCGGTTGGGGGTTGAGAAAGCCCGAGATGACCACCAGGCGGCCCTTACGGAGGCATATAGGGTGTTGCGCTCAGAAGACTCTCTCAACAGAGAAACAGCACTTACTGAACTAGATGGAAAAATAACCGAAGTTTCCGAAAAACTGAAACGTGTTCGTAGAGCCGCGACCAAAGCGCTTGAGGAGACCTCTGAAAAGATTCGTGCTGAGGCCCATACCTCTATCGGGGGGCTTGCCGGATTGGTGGAAACATTGAAAACGCAAAAACGTGTCATCACAGTTTGGGCTGAGAAGCGGGGCCTATTGACTGAGGGGCTCTATGAATATTCGTTCGGTGCAAAAGCGAGCAATACATATGGGGGATACGCCATGACAGCTCCAGGTACACTTCTCCGAATGGCTGTCTGCTCGGTTAATGCTAATGGTAAACCTGTGGGCGCGGTCGTGATCAATCTTGTAGTGGATGGGGAAGAACGGGGGGTTGGAGTTAATACACTGGAGATATTTCATCGGTGGTTTTGTTCACCGGTAACGATACAATTAGACTTTCCGAAGGTAGTGTTATTAACTTTGTTACGAAAATCGCCGACCCCGCGAGTTCTTCCACTATTGTTACATTGTTAATTGAACTTAATTTGTAAAATACTAATATATTGAAAATCATGAACGAATCACCGTATCCAATTGTCAATACCGCTCCATCATCACTGTATCCAATTGTCAATACCACTCCATCAACACTGTATCCAATTAACGAAAGAAGTTCTGATTTTAGGTTGAATAATATGAGGTGTGGGTTTCTGTGTTGTGTGGGGCGGGGACAGCTGCAACTATATCCACCATTATAACAATTCCTGTAGCGGGGGTTTTAAGTGCGGTGGCGGCCGTTTCTGGGTTGTTGTGTATGGTAATTAGAAAACATGATAGAATATCCGTTCTCGCTAGGTCTAAGAAAAAATAGCATCGACGTTATAGTGTCCAAAGCGTTGGCCAATAAGAAAATATCAAACTTAGAGTTTGAATCCGTGGTGGAAGAAATGGGGCGATATGAAGAATTAAAAAATGATATTAGAATCAAAGCGCGCGCCACCATGCCCAAAATTGAGTGTACTGATTGGGATAAATTTAGGGTAAAACTTGGAAATAAAGTCGGAGGAAATGTTACAGCACCATTGTGATATTTTATAAAATAATTTTTAAAAAAATAATTAATGTTTACAGAATTAATTATAAAATTAACAAAATAACGAACCATCCCATGTTTTCTTTCGCCAATAGGTATTAATAAATAATTATAATTTGCACACCATTTGTATGTTGTATATGAAAAAACTGATAACTATATATACGTTTGTTTGCCTTACAACAATTGGATAGTGGAGCGCCGTGGCGTAATGGTTAGTGTGTCGGACTACTGATCCAAGGGTCGTGTGTTCGAGCCTGACTAGTGGCGTGCGTTGTGTCCTTGAGCAAGACACTTTATCCACACTACTCCAGTTCACCCAGCTGTAAATGGGTACCGATAATTCGTAGTTGCTCTGTAAATACGAATTACCGGCTTCTCTAAAAAAAAACATCTACCTCCGTTCTTTCTCCCATTCTTGGGAGACGGCATGCAAGGTCCTAGAGCCAATGCCGCCGTTAAATATAAGCTAAAAAAAACAAAAAACAACAGTTGTTCTCATCTCGTGCATGCCATGTTGTTGATCCGGTATGACATCCGTCTCGTCTGTTTAATGGTAGCGGTCTATAAATATGTGTGAATTTGGCGATGTAATTGCATAGCTCAAAGGTGCCGGCCAAAAGATTTCTGCCTAAGAGCTTGCAATTTCGGAAACCAATTTCACACATAGGCTCGCCTTACTTCGCTGGTTTCTCTTAATTCGTTTCGGAGAGGAATTGGCAATGGGGTTAAAGGCGACCCGTAAAACTAGACTGCGAGCCAACAGATGCGTGGGCTTAAGAAATGTCCCAACACCCCAGTGGCTGGGTGCCGGCTAAGAAATCTGCCCAGTCGCTGGGGGTGTGTGCACGAGTGGAGGCTTTTGCTATTTTTTGTTGTGCTTGTTCAATATATCTTTATAAGCGATATCGTAGAAATGTATAATCGTAAACGAATCGTTGGGTCTTAACAATTGTATATAATACACCCTAGTTTTATATCCGATACGCATTATCCGTCTTAATGTTTGTATTTGCCTCTTGTATAGTTCACATAATTGCCGGTATAATATTGTAAATGCAACGTTTTTATCGTAGCGTAATAAATTACGCTGATATTTCATGTATTCGATATCGCCTAGTGTTTTCATTTTATAGAATTTATATATAGGACTATAACCCCCGTATTCGTCGTAAACTTCTTCAACACAACCATTATAAGCTTTCAATAATAGTGTGTTTCTGTTCAATATAATTGGGACTCCCTCTTTTCAAAATTATTTTCTCCAAAATTCATAAATTTGCTGTCGGGAGACAATTTCCTCGTTAACCAATTTTTGATTTTTCGGGGGTGGTGTGGGTAGTATAGAGGGTTATAAATGATATCACAGTAGGTGGTATCATTTTGACTCCCTCTATACTACTCCACCTGTGAACAAAGGCCAGATTGTTCATTTCTCACGGTTGGCCTTTATTCGCAGGTTTGACTGTATATATATATACTCTCAATAAAGTTTCGTGTCTGGAGGTTCGATCGGCCTAGTCGGAGCAATGCTCATGCTCGTTCCATCTGATCACCCGATTTCGAGCACGTAGTCGGGTATATGTTCAGACAGTAGTTATGGTACAGTTATGCGTCATGATTGAAATTAATATAATAAACCTTGGCACCGCCAGCTGTACGACATATGGACACCCTGTCAATTTGCATGTGTATGTATGAACAGTAATGTATATGTATGTGCTTTTTTAACTTACTCATTATACGTATGTATGCATCAACAATTCGTACAGTGACCGATCTTTACAGACCACGTAGTGCATGTATATACTTATATACTGCCACTAAACGATTTGATTTGATATTATATGATAGCCTAGACACAGGTATGTTACCATGGTGAAATATTGGGGAAGCAGTTTGTTTTATCGGTAAGTTCAAGTATTTTTTCCAGACCACATATATATCATATACTGGTACCTAGTGTGTCTCTTTTCATAAAAGGTAAAAGGCTTCAATATAAATGGTATTGAAATGATAATATTAAAAGGTAAATCTCGATTTTCATTTAATCGGGCGCATGTATATTCACTGGTTAGCGCAAGCACAATACTATTCTAAGGCATGAACATTAGGGTAATCTCTGATCAGACGTCGACAAATAATTGTAGTGTTAATCACGAACAGTGTGTGTGATAGTTTGTGTCTTCATGCCACATTCAGCCATTCACTTGGGTATATCACGAACAGTCTCATCGAGTGCTAGGCTGGTGGCTGGTGGTTGTTCCGCATACCGCATATTGCAGAATATGGCTGTTTTACCTATACCTAATGGTTACATTACAGTTACAGAGTACAATAGTCCTTAACTCCGGTCCACATTCAGTGTCTGCGTACTTATAACTGTACATTCATATTATTTAATGGATAATTCCAAGTACATGTATGTAAGTAGGAGCTTGATACTAATAAAGCACACTAAGTTTTTATTTAGCACGTATGTGATTCGTGATGAGAAAATTACCTAATCCTAGCGTCGACTCTGATCTGCGTAAATACATGCAGTCAGATCGGGGTATAAACTATATAGTTATTTCCAATAACCTCCGAAGGGAAGCACATCTAATACACATTGTTCTAAAGTCACTCTTTGTATTACGTTCACTTCACACATCTTAGCATATATAAAATTGAAAGATCGTCTGATGCAATGAGGGTTTTTTTTGTGTGAATGAGAATTTTCATGTACTTCATGTAATGCATGTTTGTGTTTTTCTCGTTATTTCTCGCTTTTGCTTACATATCTATTTTTTCGTTTATACTAAACATCCGAGCAGCAATACACCACTTAAATTTACTAGAATCAAATGCATTGTTAGTCAGCATACTATAGAAAAAACATGGATATTAGCATATGTACTTTAAATGTTAGAGGATTAGGAGCAAAAGTAAAAAGGACACACCTTTTTCAATGGCTTAGGGATAATGAATATGACATTTGTTTTTTACAAGAAACTCATACAACATATAATACCGCAAAGGAATGGGAAACGGAATGGGGGTCAGATGCAATATTTCGTGGTAACAGTAGTAATAGTGAAGGGGTAGGAATACTTTTTAATTAAAAACTGGCATATACCATACATGATATTATAGACGTCATTCCTGGTAGAATCCAAGCAATACACGTAGAAATAAACAATAAAGACATACTCATGTTAAACGCCAAATTAAAAGAAAACGTTGCTAATGTGAAATTTACAGACTATCATAATTTTGCACTTATGAACATTTTTGTCGCACGAAGTTTAGTAAAACGCCCCCCCCCCCCGGTTTACAGTACCATCACTCTAACCGACTGAGCTGACCAGGCACAGATTCACACATCCGCCCCATTAGTGAGTTATGTAGCGTGACATACTCCCGCCAAATTTTTAAATCGTCTCTGAATTCCATATTTGTGGAACATTTTGGAGAATCTTCATCAGTCACGACTCCACGTTGGGAGTAGTTGCGGCAAGTAACTCTGCAGAATACTCACTTATCGTCCGTACCCAGAGTAACGGTGCTCCATATGTTTTTCCTGCAGAGTACCGAATCGGATCTCATTGGCGCTTAAGCTGCTAATTGTGAAATATGTTTTCTGTACTTATTCCACAGAATGAATGTCAGTATAGTTCTGACATTTCTTTCAATTGAAAAATACAGAAAATATGTCACAATTGACAGCTGAAATGCGAATCAGATCAGGGAAAACCTACGGAGAGCACCATAACTCTTGGTACGGACGATACAGGAGTATTCAGCAGAGTTACTTCCCGCACGCAATTACATTGGGCGCTAAATCTCACAAGGTGAGAATGATGCGCACCAGCCCAGAATCTAACCGGGGACCTCTGGTTTACCACACCATCGCTCTACCTACTGAGCAAACCGGGCACAGATACACACTTCTTCACCATAGTGATCACTTCATTCAACCAAAAATTCACAAGCCAGAAGTTATGCCAAATTATTAAAGTTGACGTAACAGATTATGCTCACTGATTTTTAGCTCGACTATTCGAAGAATAGTTAGAGCTTATGTTGTCACCCCGGCGTCGGCGTCGGCGTCGGCGTCGGCGTCGGCGTCACGCCTTGGTTAAATGTTTTTAGTCAAGCTTGTTTATGGAATACTTCTGGCCCTACACCCACCATACTTGTACAACTTCATCTCCTAGTGATGTACATCAATAACCCCTGATCTATTTTTGACCTTGACCTACATTTCCTCTTGAATTACTTAGTTAATTCCCCTTGGTTAAGGTTTTTAGTCAACCTTGGTTAAGGTTTTTAGTCAAGCTTGTACATGGAATACTTTTGTGCATACAGACACCATACTTGGACAACCTTTTCTCATAGGGATGTACATCAATAGCCCATGATCTATATTTGACCTTGACCTACATTTCCTCTTCAATTACTTAGTTAATTCCCCTTGGTTAAGGTCTTTAGTCAAGCTAGTATATGGAATACTACTGGCCCTACACACACCATACTTGGACAACTTCATCTCCTAGTGATGTACATCAATAAACCCCTGATCTATATTTGACATTGACCTACATTTCCTTTTCAAGTACTTAGTTAATTCCCCTTGGTTAAGGTTTTTAGTCAACCTTGGTTAAGGTTTTTAGTCAAGCTTGTACATGGAATACTATTGTGCATACAGACACCATACTTTGACAACCTTTTCTCATAGGGATGTACATCAATAACCCTGATCTATATTTGATCTTGACCTGCATTTCCTCTTGAATTACTTACTTAATTCCCCTTGGTTAAGGTTTTTAGTCAAGCTTGTATATGCAATACTACTAGCCCTACACCCACCATACTTGGACAACTTCATCTCCGAGTGATGTACATCAATAACCCCTCATATATTTGACCTTGACCTACATTTCCTCTTCAATTACTTACTTAATCCGCCTTGGTTAAGGTTTTTGGTCAAGCTTGTACATGGAATACTATTGTGCATACAGAGACCATACATGGACAACCTTTTCTCATAGGGATGTACATCAATAACCCCTGATCTATATTTGACCTTGACCTACATTTCCTCTTGAATTACTTAGTTATTTCCCCTTGGTTAAGGTTTTTAGTCAAGGTTGTAGATGGAATACTCCTGGCCCTACACCCACCATACTTGGACAATTTCATCTAGTAGTGATTTAAATCAACAACCCCTGACCTATATTTGACCTTTACCTACATTTCCTCTTCAATTACTTAGTTAATTCCCCTTGGTTAAGGTTTTTAGTCAAGCCAGTATATGGAATACTACTGGCCCTACACACACCATACTTGGACAACTTCATCTCCTAGTGATGTACATCAATAAACCCCTGATCTATATTTGACATTGACCTACATTTCCTTTTCAAGTACTTAGTTAATTCCCCTTGGTTAAGGTTTTTAGTCAACCTTGGTTAAGGTTTTTAGTCAAGCGTGTACATGGAATACTATTGTGCATACAGACACCATACTTTGACAACCTTTCCTCATAGGGATGTACATCAATAACCCCTGATCTATATTTGATCTTGACCTGCATTTCCTCTTGAATTACTTACTTAATTCCCCTTGGTTAAGGTTTTTAGTCAAGCTTGTATATGCAATACTACTGGCCCTACACCCACCATACTTGGACAACTTCATCTCTAGTGATGTACATCAATAACCCCTCATATATTTGACCTTGACCTACATTTCCTCTTCAATTACTTACTTAATCCGCCTTGGTTAAGGTTTTTGGTCAAGCTTGTACATGGAATACTATTGTGCATACAGACACCATACATGGACAACCTTTTCTCATAGGGATGTACATCAATAACCACTGATCTATATTTGACCTTGACCTACATTTCCTCTTGAATTACTTAGTTATTTCCCCTTGGTTAAGGTTTTTAGTCAAGGTTGTAGATGGAATACTCCTGGCCCTACACCCACCATACTTGGACAATTTCATCTAGTAGTGATGTAAATCAACAACCCCTGACCTATATTTGACCTTGACCTACATTTAACCTTGTATTACTTAGCTAATTCCCCTAGGTTAAGGTTTTTAGTCAACCTTGGTTAACGTTTTTAGTCAAGCTTGTACATGGAATACTATTGTGCATACAGACACCATACTTGGACAACCTTTTCTCATAGGGATGTACATCGATAACCCCTGATCTATATTTGACCTTGACGTACATTTCCTCTTGAATTGCTTGAGTTAATTCCCCTTGGTTAAGGTTTTTAGACAAGCTTGTAGATGGAATAATCCTGGCCCTACACCCACCATACTTGGACAACTTCATCTCCTAGTGATGCACATCAACAACCCCTGACCTATATTTGACCTTGACCTACATTTAACCTTGAATTATTGGTTAAGGTTTTTAGTCAACCTTGGTTAAGGTTTTTACTCAAGCTTGTACATGGAATACTATTGGGCATACAGACACCATACTTGGATAACCTTTTCTCATAGTGATGTACATCAATAACCCCTGATCTATATTTTACCTTCACCTACATTTCCTCTTGAATTACTTAGTTAATTCTCCATGGTTAAGGTTTTTAGTCAAACTTGTAGATGGAATACTCCTGGCCCTACACCAACCGTACTTGGAAAACTTCATCTCCTAGTGATGTAAATCAACAACCCCTGACCTATAATTGACCTTGACGTACATTTAACCTTGAATTACTTAGTTAATTTCCCTTCGTTAAGGTTTTTAGTCAACCTTGGTTAAGGTTTTTAGTTAAGCTTGTATATGGAATACTATTGTGCATACATACACCATACTTGGATAACTTTTTCTCATAGGGATGTACATCAATAACCCTGACCTATATTTTACCTTCACCTACATTTAACCTTGAATTACTTACTTATTTCCCCTTGGTTAAGGTTTGTACTCAAACTTGGTTAATGTTTATAGTCAAACTTGTATATGGAATACTTCACTTGGACAACCTCATCTCCTAGTGATGTACATAAATAATCCCTGACCTATATTTGACCTTGACCTGCTTTTAATATTGGATTACTTAGTTATTGCCCCTTGGTTAAGGTTTTTAGTCAAGCTTGTATATGGAATACTCCTGGGCCTACAGCAACCATACTTGGAAAACTTCATCTCATAGTGATGTAGATCAATAACCCATGACCTATATCTGGCATTGACCTACATTTAACCTTGAATTGCTTACTTAATTTCCCTTGGTTAAGGTTTTTAGTCAACCTTGGTTAAGGTTTTTATGCAGGCCGCGGCCACCTTGTTTGTCAATCTATGTGCACATCGACAACCCTCGTAGTCGAGCTATGCTGTTCTCCTACAGCTCTTGTTATTACCTTTGTCTGTTCTTCCGTCCGTCCTTCACCAACCTTGTAACTCGTAAAACTTTTAAACCGTAATAGCTACAGACCTGAAACGTTTGATTCGACCCCATGGTCATGGATTATCTCCCCCTTTTCAACTTATAATTTTCCAATTTTGGCTTGTAGCTCGCAAAACTTTTAAACCCTAATAGCTAGACACATGAAACTTGGTATGTAGCTTCCGTATGATGAGTAGATTTGCAAAGTTTATTTTGATTCGACCCCCGAGTGGATTATCACCCCTTTTTGACTTAGAATTTGATAATTTTGCCTTGTAACTCGTAAAACTTTAAACGGTAATAGCCTCGTTTACTATCAAAGCGATATGTGGGATATCCGTGTTCTATGAACACATTTTCTAATTTAGTTATCTCCCTTTCTTTCTTCGTGGAGCATAACTCGAACACCCTTTGCAATATTTGTATGCATGCATAGGTCTCACGGGACAGTGCGAAGCTAGCGTTAAAAGGGGGTTGGCCAATATTTGTCGCGTCTGCTTGCGGACAGCGCGATATAGTCTCCACATTGACGTCCATCCGTGTTTTATTTTTGTTGAGCCCGCTTTCGGAAAGCGAGACATATTGATCATAATGACGTCCGGGAGTCCGTGCGTCCGTCCGTACGTGCGTCAGTCCGTCCGAAATCGGTGTTAAAGTTTTTAAATACCTTAATCTCTGCAGTCCTAAGTCACATTGATTTGAATATTCAAATGCGTATTAGTCGTCATCCACATATTCATTCTGTGTCCCACTCATGCGGCCCCTGTGCCCCAAGGTCAAATGACTTTGAAATTTGTGTCACAGTTTTTACGTACCTTATATCTCCACAACACTTACTCAGAATTTCTTCAAACTTCAAATAATTCTCTAAATCATCCATATTTTCATTCTATTGCCCATCCATGCGACCCACATGCCCAAGAACAAGGTCAAATGACTTTCAATTTTGCGTTAAAGCTTTTACATACTTAATTCAAGCTTTAAATAAATATACTCTGAGACTATCAAATGCATCGGGGGGCTCGACATGCGGGCCGCGGCCATCTGGTTTTTATCTACCGTAGGTTAAAGTTTTAACAACACTATATCTCGGAAACCTATTCGCCAATTCACTGGAAGCTTCACATGTGTGTTTATCATCATCCATATTTGCATTCTATGTCCAACCCATGCGGCCCCTGTGCCCAATATCAAGTTCAAATTACTTTGAAATTAACCTTAAAGTGTTTGACGTGCCTGCTTGTGGACAGTGCGATATAGTTGTCACATTTGCCTACATACGTACGTACGTCCATATGTACGTCACTTCGTGAGGTCCGGTTAAAGATTTTTATGCTCCACCACGATAGTGGAGGGGGCATTTAGTGCTACCCTTGTCCGTCCCGTCCGTCACAAAACTTTAACGCTCAGGTAAATGTCTTATACTTTCTTCATCCTTCGACCGATCTGCTTCATATTTCATATACACATTGCTCTAATGGTCCTCTACCACCCTGTGCCAAATCCACATTCGTCCTGCCCCCGACAAGCACAGGGTCAAGGTCACATACATAATGCTTCAAAAACTTTAACGCTCGGGTAAATATCTTATAATTTCTGTTTTCTTTCACGGATCAGCTTCATACTTCATATACGCATTGCTCTAGTGGTCCTCTACCGCCAGGTGCCAAATCCACGTTCGTCCTGCTCCCGACAAGCCCAGGGTCAAGGTCACATACTTGGTGCTTCAAAAACTTTAACGCTCGGGTAAATATCTTATAATTTCTGTTCCATTTCACGGATCAGCTTCATACTTCATATACGCATTGCTATAATGGTCCTCTTCTGCCCTGTGCCAAATCCACGTTTGTCCTGCCCCCGCCAAGCCCATGGTCAATGTCACTTACTTGGTGCTTCAAAAACTTTAACGTCGGGTAAATATCTTATAATTTCTGTTCCATTTCACGGATCAGCTTCATACTTTATATACGCATTGCTCTAATGGTCCTCTACTGCCCTGTGCCAAATCCACATTCGTCCTGCCCCCGCCAAGCCCAGGGTCAAGGTCACATACTTGGTGCTTCAAAACTTTAAAGCTCAGGTAAAAATAAATTTTGACTTGGAATTTGGCCTCATTTATTATCAAAGCGATATATGGGGCATCCGTGTTCTATGAACACATTTTCTAGTTGGATTTAAGTTAAAGTTTTTAAAGGTACATGCCCACTCAGTAGGCACAAATTGTTTTTATAAGAATTAAAATAAGTGTATAATTGTGTCATTATTTCACCAGTTCTAAAAATTACGAGTGCCCGCTATACAGATATAATCATTTAGTAATATTTATTTTACTGATAGTGACTCGCGGTGGTATCAAGCTACATTGTATTTTCATACGTAAATGAGGCATGACATGTTTTAATTATTTATACTGATTAAATACGTATGCGTATGATTATAAAGTATGATCATTGCACAAAAAAAAATAAATACAGAGAATAAATAGTAATGTCCGTTAACAATTTAAGGAAACACGGTTATCGCCCATGATATCAGTGTGAATATTTACGTCCAATATAAAATGTAATAATAATGCCAATAAATACGTGGGTTAATGGTGAATGAATGTTTATTTTGCCAGAAAATGTCTCAGATGATGTCTCTGAAATATAGAATAGTGTGTGTCTACTGAGTGGGCATGTAGCTTTAATGCGTTTAATTATACCATCACGGGATGTTTAATTCCACAGGATACGAGTCAATGACATTTAATACTTCATACTGATTAAAATTCTGCCGAGTGGTTAGTTGTAGGCAGAACATATCGCTAGCAGAGAGAATAAATAGTAATGTTCATTAATATTTTAAGGAAACGCGGTTATCGCCCCTGATATCAGTGTGGAAATTTACGCCGGATATAAAATGTATAATAATGCCAATCAATACTTGGGGTAATGGTGAATTAATATTTAGTTTGCCAGAAAATGTATCAGATGATGTCTCTGATATAAAGAACATTTTATGCCTACCGAGTGGGCATATATCTTTAAGAACACTATATCTCTGAAACCGCTTCACCAATTCACTCGAAACTTCACGTTCTGTGTATTTATCACCCACATTTTCATTATATGCCTAACGCGTGCGGCCCCTGTGCCCAATGTCAAGGTCAACTTGCTTGAAATTTCTCTTACAATTTTTGTTGCGCCCGTTTGCAGACAGCGCGATATAGTCGGCACATTGGCGTACGTCCGTACGTGCATTCCGGATAAAGTGTTTGGTTAAAGTTTTTTTTTGGTTAAAGCTTTTCGGTATACTATCAAAGCCTCGGATGGTGCGGCATGTTTTTACGTCAACGGGCTAAAGCCTTTTTGCAATAAAAGTTTGTTTTATACTATCAAATGCCTCGGCGGGAGCGACATGCAGGCCACGACCATCTAGTTATTATGGCATGCGATTTGATCATTCGGCCATCGCACCATGACTAGTATAGCATCTTATCAGTCGGCCAGCACACCATGCCCAGTATAACTAGTTCAGCACTTGATCAGTCGGCCATCGCACCATGACTAGTATAGCACTTGATCAATCGACCATCGCACCATGACTAGCATAGCACTTGATCAGTCGGCCATCGCACCATGACTAGTATAGCACTTGATCAGTCGGCCATCGCACCATGACTAGTATATCACTTGATCAGTTGGCCATCTCACCATGCCCAGTATAGCACTTGATCAGTCCACCATGCCCAGTATAGCACCTGATCACCGGCTATCGCACCATGCCCAGCATAGCACTTGATCAGTCGGCCATCACCCCAGGACCAGTTCAGCACTTGTTCAGTCGGCCATCGCACCATGACTAGTATAGCACTTGATCAGTCGGCCATCGCATCATGACTAGTATAGCACTTGATCAGTTGGCCATCGCACCTTGCACAGTATAGCACTTGATCAGTCGGCCATGCCGAGTAAAGCACAGTATTGCCTAGTTTAGTAACAGATCAGTCAGCTATCGCAACATGATAAGTTTAGCACTTGATCAGTCGGACATCGC
>CM055279.1:71568132-71599541 GCA_029237695.1 Conchocele bisecta | reverse complement strand
TCGGACATCGCACCAGGACTAGTTTAGCACTTGATCAATCGGCCATCACACCAGGACTAGTTTAGCACTTGATCAGTCGGCCATCGCACCAGGACTAATTTAGCACTTGATCAGTCGGCCATCGCACCAGGACTAATTTAGCACTTGATCAGTCGGCCATCGCACCAGGACTAATTTAGCACTTGATCAGTCGGCCATCGCACCAGGATTAGTATATTACCTGATCAGTCGGCCACCGAACCATGACTAGTAGCCTTTATCTTAAGTCATGCAAGTCGTCCTGCGTTACAGACAGAAGTGGGGGTTGGGGGTGTAGTGTAGTCATAGACAAAAACTGGTGGTGGTGGTGATACACATTGTTCCCACTCTGGGATATAGACCGGAACTTTTAGGACGCCAAATGTAGATGGCTGGTGTGTGTGGGGGATCATTGTTTTGTGTCCCCGGCGGTGGTGCGGAGTACAATGATGTATTACTGATGAATTACTTTATTGAACACAAATGTATAAGATGCATTGTGATACTTCACAATCCTCAGTTTTAAATTGATTCTGTATCTTAGAACTGAAAAATTATTCATTTTGAAAAACTTAATATCGTGGCCGAAAATCGAAATGAAAACCGGATGTTTACATGCGAAATGAACCGGTGCATCGGTATATTTTGGGACGCACACGACACGCGTGCGTGGAAACAATACACCATAGGCATATGTCACCGTGTAAGTATATTCATAGACATAGAATATATTCTATGCATATGAATACACTTACACGGTGATCACTCTGTATGTTTGAAGACTATGTTGACCAGTTTGTGTCACCAGGGCATATTTGATGACTTCATCCGGCTTCCGACGGATGTCGATTTTGACCGAAAACATTAAAAAAAAACATAATACCAAGTAGCAATTGGTGAATTTCATTCAAAATCATCTGAATATTTATTATAAACTAAAGTGACACTTGTCAGCAAATAATGTAGTGATAAAATAGACTTTTCAAATGTTTACATTCAGAAAAATGTCGTCCGGCGAAGCTTAATGAGCAATATTTCCGTGACGCGAAGTTTTACCGCAAGTTTATGTTGATGCAATTCCTATTCTTATCGCTGTATCGACATATTGTTGTGATGCTACTTTGTGCATTTTAACAATTACGTATTTTATCTCCCATGGTTCCCGGTTCTGGCCAAATGATATAACACAATTATATAACACACTACGCAACCAGCTTTTCCGGATTTCGTTACGCACGAGCGGTTTGTTTTCATCATGAGCAAATATCCTAAAGGAAACGGGCAACCAATTGATTTCCCATAGATCCACATGCACACAAACATGACAATCGCAATCTACCTGCGAAAAAATAAATTTTGTTACTTCCATTCGTGGAGTCAGTGACCAAAGCCGGTTCTAGATCCATGCCAAACACGGGGTCGGGGTCATGCGGGTTGATTTTATTTATTGTAAATGTGTCTTGTATGTTTGATTCATATTACCAAACAGAAGCATTGCTTCTAACAATTGAAGTATTGTCTGTTTCATGCTAACCTGCCAGATTTTCACGTCTATTTAAACACCCTAAAACTCAATATTTTCTTTTGCATAAAATAATGTTTCATCATAATTTAGCGATGAGCTGGATTGTAATGTTAAAATGTCACGTGCGATCAGACTTTCGACATGTTCCTAGTATCAGACTGCGGAGCCCCGCAGGGGACATGGATTATTTTTATTAAATCGTTCCCACGAATGAACAATTCGTTCCCAGTGGAATTGTTCATTTGAGAGAATGAATTGTTAATTCTTGGGTACGAATTGTTAAATTGAGGGAACAAACATGACAATCGCAAACTACCTGCGACAAAATCAATGTTGTTACTTCCTTTCCTGGAGTCAGTGACCTAAGCCGGTTCTAGATCCATGCCAAACACGGGTCATGCGGGTTGATTTCCATGAGTTATTTCCCCTTTTTTGACGGACACAGCTGCACGTTTTCCGTTTTATCATGTTTATTGGCAATACGTATGCTATATACGGCTATACAGGACAGTACAGCTACAGTAGAGTAAAAATGTGCGGAAGAAAGTTTCCAATTCGCGCACAATATTGCAATAATCCGCAGGGCGTTGACATTCATACTTCGCTATGTTGTAGTTGAGATACAGACAATAACATGAGATAAACCTAGTTTACAATCACCTAATCATGTTGGAAACATGTCGATTCTTTCATGAAATACATGTAAGGAATATACAATGTAATCAATGTTGGTTAAATTCATCACCATTGTGTTATCCTATTATGTTTTATACCACATATTGTCATGTCATGGTACCTGGCTGAATAAACGATTACTGTCTGTTCCACGTTTTGCTGCCGACGAACTGTTGTCTATTAAGCAAGTTAAATCTAAAGAATATTTAATTGTAGGTACGTTTTCATCAATAATAAATAAGTCACCCTCCCCAAAAAATTTTTTTATGAAATTCCATCAAATATTGATTTTATTGAGAAGAAACGATTTTCCTATAGGAATTTAACATGGGGGATAAAAACAGATTTTTTTAAAATATTTTTTTATTTGCGGACCGATTTTCAAAATCTAACTTTTGTTTTCTTAGTTACATCATTTTCAAGCTATATCGCCAGGTTTCGGAGTCAATTTCCAGGATCAAAAAACGAAAATATTTGGAAATTGACTCCCCATGTTAATTTCCCTTATGAAAATCGTTGTTTCGCAATAAAATCAATATTTGATGGAATTTCATTAAATCTTTTTTTGGCGGGAGTGTGACTTTTTTGTTATTGATGAAAAAGTACTTACTTCTAAATATATTTTAGATTTAATGTGTTTTAATAGCCAAAAGTTCGTCGGCAGAAAAACGTGGAACAGACATTAGTATTGTATAGGAGGTTTTATGAATTAGTAGTTGCGTCACATGTATATAAGTTTTAGAAATTATAACATAGGGCACTCATATCAGTACGATTGACGATCACACGTAAAACTATGGAAGCCTCCTAGTGCCAATGCTAAAGTATATGTACCTCCTAATTAGACAAGTTATGTTTTAGCATCGACACAGACAGTAAGTCCTAATTAGGAGATAGTACGTCCTAATTAGGAGACCGTAACTCCTAATTAGGAGATATACACATGGGCCACTGAGACATATTCCATGAGATTTCCACTATTTGTTCTTTACACACTTTGCAAACAATCTAATTTTCCAGGAGCACAATTCACATACGCGTAAAAACTTGTTTTATAATCCAATTGTATGTATTGTATACGTATATCACATTTCTTTCATGAAATAAATATTTATTATACCAATCATAGTCATATACTATTATTTCTATTGATTGCATATATGGTATAAACTGATATTGCTTTCAGCAATGCACCTCTATATGTACAATTGTTTAACGACCTATCTACATCACCAATGAATTTGGTTGATATGATGTAAGTTTAAAATATTAGCAATGTCATAAGCATATATTTAAGCACCACCAATAACATTTTTGGTTTGTTGTTATACTATAAATTCCACCCACATTCAATTCCATTTTGCTGCGATAATGTAATGACTTCAGTAGAATAATTATGCAAACTTTTAATCATCATATGTATGCAGTCGTTAGTTCTATACAAAATAATGCATTTCGGCAAAAAATAAATGATTTATCCCACAAAGTATACTTAGCTAGATAAGTATGCTTAGCAATTGTGGTGAAATATGCTACTGGACTTTGAGTAAACGAATGTAGGCTCTGTCTAGTCCGGCAGCCAAAAACCGATTTTGGGCTTAACCTTGTTTTCGATAACATATTTTTTTATAACTAATTTTGCATATCCAGACCTTCTAGTTTTGGAATCCAACTGATGACAAGCTATAATCCTGAAGTGTTTTGAGAAATTTGCATATAAACTTCAAGATGGCTGCCAAACATATATGTTGAAACTTATTGTTGTATTCACATTATGAAATCAATGTATGAGTGTGAAATCGGTTTATTTCACATAGTGATGAAAATAGGTAACCTTAACATTCAAATCATCAACTGCAATATGGGAAAAATCCATGATGCCCGCCAAATGTGACCACTTTACGTACTTTCACTAGTTCGTCACATCAAAGAGAAGGAATTTTCGAATTATGGGTTTATTGAAACAATAAATGTTTGTTTGTATAACTATGCTGTTAAATTGGATAATAGTATAAATGGCAGATGTTCAAAATGGCCACCGTTTTATAAATATATTACATTATATGTGCAACAGTATCTTGAAATAAAAATATCATTTTCAAGCTATCTCGCCAGGTTTCGGAGTCAATTTCCAATTGTTTTCGTTTTTTGATCCTTCAGGATCAAAAAACGAAAATATTTGGAAATTGACTCCCCATGTTAAATTCCCTTAGGAAAATCGTTTTTTCGCAATAAAATAAATATTTGATTGAATTTCATCAAAACATTTTTTTGGGGAGGGTGATTTTTTTGTTATTGATGAAAAAGTACTTACTTTTAAATATTTTGTAGATTGAATGTGTTTAATAGCCGAACGTGGAACAGACAGTAGATACTCACGGTAACAATAAATGTTATTGTCCTTGCAGACAGCAATACACAACAATATACATGTATACAACATGCTGGCCTTCAAGGTACCATGCAATGGAAACACGGATTGCAGTAACCACGAAATTTAATAAATAATATGACAATGCTAAACAATGTAACTATTATCCTTTCTTTTACGGCTATAGCTTTTGTGTCATAATCTTCTTCTTTTCTTATAGTTATATCTACCATATTAACTTTCATTTCATACATTTTGTGTTTTTCAATGTGATCGTACGTTATATTGATCGTTTTTGATTGCCATGTATGTTGCTGTCATTCTGAAGCATGATTGCGGGGTAAGCGGGAGGGCTACTAATTAGCTTCAATCACCCAAATGGACTGTTTTGTGCGCTGTTCTGTCCGAGGTGGCATCTCTCCGTGTAATGTACTTCATTGTGATTTGATTTTCATTTTGGGATTGTTACTTTCTCAGTAGTTCATTGGGGAATAGTTGTTGTGGGGCTTGCGCTGCATTTGTTATGTAGTTCATGTACTGTTGCATTCCTTTTTGGACCATACCCCACTGATCGTGGAGTGAATGATTGTGACGCGTTGAAGGCTGTCATTTGTTTATTATGAAGTATTTATTGCGTTTGTTTCTTCTTCACATGGCTTTATGGGTCTCCCTTTCTAAATTGTTCTGTATTTTAATAATCATTTCATTATTATGCGACCGTTATTGACATACATTTGTAGAACTGTTACAATAGTGACATGATAATCCATGTGTGACACATTAGACAACTCAAAACTATACATAGTTTAGCACAGGACGCTTCATACGCAGTTGTACATACATCTGATATAAATGAAAAGCACTCTTGGTTAAGCGAATTCATTGCACCAATTGAGTGGATACATGTGGTGTTCGCCAGAAAAGTGGAACACCATCATTGTGGAAACAATCCTTTTGAACATTTATTTGTCAATATATTACACCATTAATCCGATGGTACATTTTTATCAAATAAAACATGTTTGATTTGAAGTGTACAAGGTATGAAATTACAAGATGATATTGGCTCACAGTTTCATCAGTATGATAACTAATAGATTTGCTCAAGAAAAACGTAATTGTAGTATACGACAACATGACTTTTTGTTAACATGTGGTGGCCATCTTTTACTTCAGCTCATCTAATTATATTCATAAGTTACTTAAAACGTTCATTGTATACATACATTCAATACATCTATACCGATTTACTACCATCTGGCGCCAATGTACAGTTGTATACTTAATTGTTACTCGTTTACATTATATGCTACTATATTTACATGTGGCGGTCATCGTGGACGCCCACTCTGCACCAATTTGTCTACTAACATATCGGATGTATTAAAATCGTTTATTGTGTCAATATATCTAATATTAGTATACATCTTTCCTTTGATATGGAGTGTGAGAGCAGTTATAACAAGGTTAAGCTCCCGGCGGCTGGACTAATCTGCAAACTCTGCTCCTAACAGCGGGAACGAATACTAGTCCGACCGCCGATTACACACTTATCTAAGTCAGATTGCTAAGAATTATACCCCGCGTTGACCGTTCCAAGTCGGTACTATTGCCGTCACGTTTACTAGTATCGTTTGCCCATTGTCGTGTGGCTTCTGCACTGAAGCACACTTCGGTTATTCAATTAAATAGAAAATACTTTGCCTTCAACGTCTAGCTGCAAACCACAAGGAATGATGCGCAAGAACTGTGTAATTGTGATGACATGACCTTTTTCATCAGCTGAGAAAATGGATAATACGTTTGCGACCAACGTAGCAAAAGTTCAGTCCGCGTGCAGTCTGATCTATTGCTACGCTGTTCGCCATTCATTCACTGATGGTGTCCCGAAAATGAGTTGGTGTTGAAATGTTTGTATTTGGGGAGATATAGCTGCGCCACCGTCTGTGAAAAGTGACCTTATGATTGCGACCAGCGTAGCGACATACCAGTCCGCGCACCCGCGCAGTCTGATCTGTGGTTATGCTGTTCGCCATTCATTCACTGACCAATTCCGTCAACAAAAGGAGTTGGTGTTCATGCAGGTGTGGGATGGGCTCTTTCTCAGAGGTAGGAAACAGGACTTCAATACTGCAGGTTGTGAGTTCAAAACCTACCCTAGGGAATGAACAATACATTCATGGTATTTCCATCCCACTGGGCTATCGGATGAGACTTTAAACTGTGGTCCCGTCCCTATATGACATTAGCTGTTGATGGGATGTTAAATGTACATGCCCACTCAGTAGGCACATGTTCTTTATAGGAATTAAATAAGTGTAAAATTGTGTCACTATTCCACCAGTTCTAAAAATTACGAGTGCCCGCTATACAGCTATAATCATTTAGTAATACTTATTTTACTGACAGTGACTTGTGGTGGTATCAGGCTATTTTCATATGCAAATTGTGCATAATATTTTTTAATTATTTGTACTAATTAAATGCGTCAACTGAAACAATTATATTTTCGACAGATTATAATGTATGATCATTGCACATCAAAATATAAATACAGAGAATAAATAGTAACGTCCGTTATCATTTTAATGAAACACGGTTATCACCCCCTGATATCAGTGTGGAAATGTACGTCCGATATACAATGTATAATAATGCCGTGGGGTAAATGGTGAATGAATGTTTATTTTGCCAGAAAATGTCTCAGATGATGTCTCTGATATAAAAAAACATGTTGTGCCTACTGAGTGGGCATGTATCTTTAAGACGCTTGCGATCAGCAGTGACACAACACCTTTTACTTTTTGGTGTGCAAAGATCATACTTTATTAACTGTCGAATTTGTTTTTGTTTTCATGTGACGCATTGAATTAGTATAAATAATTAAAAGAAATCATTCCTCATTTGCATATGGAAATAGCCTGATACCATCGCGAGTCACTTTTACTAAAACAAATATTACTAAATGATGATATCTGTATAGCGGACACTCGTATTTTTTAGAACTGGTGAAATAGTGACACAATTATACACTTATTTAATTCCTATAAAGAAAAGTGTGTGCCTACTGAGTGGGCATGTATTAAGGTTCGGTGTAACAGCCCGTTGAACCTGTACTATGTTGACGTATTGGTTTCAGAAATTAAATGACAGCAATTCCCAGTCGGTTTCGGGTGTTTCAATAAAAAAGTGAAAACTGATTATATAATCTCGTTGATTTGCAACTTCACACGTTATACAAAACATGGACATATGGTGTTTCATTTGTGTGATATGTGCGCGTGTGGCTGTGGAAATGGGGCTCATGGCATATCTGGTCCGTCTAGCTCTCAATCAGCTTGCGAACACAGGCATTCATCGGTATAACTACACTTGGATAACGTTATGTAGTTATGCCGATGAAAGCTGAAACACGCCGAATGCCTGTGCACAGGCATTCGGCGTTTTTCGACTTTCATCGGTATAACTACATAATTATGAATAACGTTGTAGTTATGCCGATGAAAGCTGAAACACGCCGAATGCCTGCGCTTACGCAGCGGACTTCTGCAACCTGATAATGCTCTCTACTGTTTTTATGAAACAGTACAGACACGGATCAGACAGCGTGGATGCATGTAGGCTTGCGTTGGTCTACACTGCTCGCATTTACATAAGCCCAATTTCTGCGGTCGTAGCCACATGTCGCTCCATCGCTCCTTAGGAACAAGAATTAGGAACATTAACCCTTACACCGCTATCTTAATGTTTTGTCGCCTGCTGTTTATTTTCTATTTTCCATTTTTATAAAAAAAAACATGTTTTGACATCACTTTAGAATAATTTACAACATGCTTTGACAGCACTTCATAATCATTTCCTAAGTGCTGTCAAACCATGTTTTTATTGATAAATAATGCAAGATATAAAAGCAACAGTAAAAACTCTAAACGTCCAATCTGTTGTTAAGTCGTCATGGGCAATCAGGGGTGTACATGGGTGGCCGCTTACTCCTGAAACAAAACGCAATGTATCAATATACTACGGTGGCACGGAAGGGACATGAACTATCGCATGCACGCGTGCGTGCGCACTCGATATGCTTTGCGTGCGCACGCGATAGGCTTTGCGTGCACACGCGCACGCGATAGGGTGCGCGCGCACGCAATAGCTTTATGGCATGTCATCAGAATGTATACACATACATATGGCAGTCACGTATGTACGCAGCACAGTATGGATACCCACCAGTATGACCCTTCACCAGTATGTATATACACCGGTATGGCCTGTCGTCGCCAATATGTATACACAGAAGTAGACATGACACCAATATACACACAGAAGTATGACTTGTCACCAGTATATGTACAAACCCGTACAATAGTTATATGTGATACTGCTGTGTATACATACTGGTGACTGGCCACACTGGTTTGAATACCTGCTGGTGACATGCCATACTGGTGTGTATTCATACAGGTAACTGGCAATACTGCTGTATGTACATACTGGTGAGGGGCCATACTATTGTGTCTACATACTGGTGACATTCCATACTGGTGTGTATACATACTCGTGACATGCCATCCTCGTGTGTATGTTTACATATTGGTAACTGGCCATACTCGTGTGTGTCTATACATACTGGAGACATGCAATATTTGTGTTTGCACATACTTGTGACCTGCCATACTGCTGTACTTACATACTTGTCACACGTGATACTGCTTTTTATACATATTGGTGACATGTCGTACTGGGACAACGTAATATACATATAGCAGAGCAACAATGAGCCCAAATGTATTTAAGGAGTAGGTGGAATGTCATTTAGAACATAGGTCGTGATATACCAAAATGTTCATGCATGTCTCTAGTTTATGAAACCACTTGATGCCGTTCTGTGTTCCATGGGCAAAGGCTTCACATTCAAGATGGCGTCCAAGATGGTAGCGAAACTAAGGATATTCCAGTTGTTGTCATAGTCAAATGTATATGGTACGTGAAAACAAATGGTAGATACATACATAAGAACCACTCCATGTGAATACTATATACTTATATAAGTGATGATGTCATTTTCATGTAGCGAAAAGAGAATAAAATGCTATTTGTTTTTCAATTTGAAATATGGGTCAAGAAATAATAGAGTTGTTTTAAGTCGCAGTCACGTTTACAACATGCAATACATTTATATATTGTTAGTGAAACACACACACACGAACTAATCTGTAATACGTAAAACGTGTATTTGTAATAAAAATGAACATAAATATATATAAATGTTGCACTTACTAACCTCCAATACCCCACCCACTAATATATACATGCACTGGTGGTGCAAGATATTTGTGGTGCAATTTAAATGGTAATGCAGTAATTCTGTCAGTGACCATGATATTATGCCAAATTGTTCTGCATGGTATGTAGTTTATAAAACTATCTCATACTTTTACAGTTTGTAAGAATAGGAATTAAAGTCAAGATGGCGCCCAAGATGGTCGATAACAAATTAAAATCAGTACCATATGTTGAATGTTTGGAAGTTCCAATCAGCATTGTACTTGTATCTTTAAAACTCGGTTATCTTGGTATCATATTTTGAGTTGATTGACTACTAAGAGCGCTTACATGAAAATAACAGTGGGTGGGCTAGGGTTGGAGTTTTTACATCACCACCCTCAGAATTGATACTATTTTGTTCCATATACAAAGATAATTTTAAAAGTAAATGGATATGATATGCATAAGCACATACCCCATTCCTGACTGAAATATACGGTACAAATTTGGAATAAGAAAAGCAAATGGCGTAAACTTATATACCGTTTATTTATATACTGAATTAATTTCTGGAGGAGGGCAGAAGTGACGACGAATGCTCGCGATTCAGAGGGTGCGTCTGATAACGTGATTTGATTGGTCGAAGGAAACACGTCATTGTGACGTTACTGACGTCATTTACCCATATATGGTAAGCACGAGAGTGGTGTAAACTACTGCTGCCCAGTAGTGTAATTCACCGTTAGATTTCTGTAAACTACCGGTTGAAATGTAAGAAAATAGTCTAATACACAGTACTTAATACTAAATTGAATTACAGGTCCTTTTCTCCCCATACTGGCACGAGTAGTATATGAGAGTCAAAATGATACCACCTCCCTCTGGAAGTCATCGGCTACGCGCGGTGACTCCCATCAGGAGGTGGTATCATGTTTTACTCTCATATACTACTTGGACTTTCTCCCACTGTTCGCACGGTATGGCTGAGAAGAGTGGAAAATGTTTTTCATCAACGACGAGCCCATATACTTCCTTGACTGGATTATAGGAGCTCAAAAAAGCTTCAGCAACTACGTTTTCGGCAACCGGCATACGAAAGTTTGGGAAACTTCCTTTGTAGAGCCCTATAGTGGCGTACGCCTATACAGACACACGTATAGAAGAAAACGAGGAAAAACATGGTTGCCGAAAGATGCCGAGGTGGAACACATTTTTGCACCGACTAGTTTGGGACTATCTCGCCTCCCACGTTGCAAACACAACAGCAATACAAATAGGTAGAAAACTCGAGCCATGTCACCATGTTAGAGATAAGCCCTCCCTATGTTATACTCAGTATATGTAATCACACAATGGTTCTAGTTAATGGTGCGTGGTTGAAAACAGGTAGTCACAAGAGGTGTCATCGTACCGGTATTTACGAGTATTGCAAGCATCACCGGGCTTGGATGAGAAGAGGGTCCGTTTCGGCTCGCCCCTGTAGGCATTGCGGGGTAGGGACCAGATCCGAGTCGCTGTTATGTCCACCATGCGATGGCACTCGCGCTACTCATCGACTGGCTAGCAAGGAATTACGTGCTCGCAAGTATTATCGTTTAGTAATAATTGAAATCAGAAAGTCAGTTAGAAAGATAGAACCGATCTGATTCGTAGTTTTGATAAGTCACGGTGGTGTAACGGGGCCCGAAATAGGTATATGTTCCGTATGGAGGGTCCGTCGGAACAGCTGGAATGTATGGTGGAGGGATCTCCTGCTGCCGCTGCAGACACACAAATAAGCATATCACGTCTCGCGGCGGGCGAGGAGATTTTTTTTCTCGTCGGCCCTCCCCTCCATGACGAGTTTTTGATGTCTTCCTCCGCGATAATTTGTGGTCGGGCCTTGGACCGGATCGTGCCCTTTAACTCCTGGCACTTTAACTCCTCTTCGACGACCAGTTTGAACTCGCTATCTGATATATCGTTGTCGGCTATCGCTTTCAACACGATAACGTCGATACTGTTTTTCTTAGACCTCGCGAGAACCGCTATTCGGTCGTGCTTTCGACTATTGGCCTCTAGTTTTCGACGCACGAGTCTGGCCGTCATGCAAAGCAGTCCCGCCCCCGCCGCTATCGTACTCAAGATCACCGCGACCGGCGCAGCGACGACTGTTGACAATAGAGACACACTCCCCACTCCCCACTCCGCTTACAACGGAAGCTGAGACTAAGGCGGTGCTCACCCCCTCGACTATATTGACTGCTTCACAGATTATGCTGTAGAATATGTTGTATCTCGACGATCCTGGTCATCCTAAAGGATGCCGGGTCGGCCGTCCCTGAAGGTAAGTGTGGATATAGTTTCTCGTCATTCATCATACATCAAGTTCAATTAACAGTGTCACTACAGTGGCTGAACTCGATGGGTCAGCAACTTTTGTTACAAAGTTAATAACACTAATAGAGGAAACTTTATTTGCAGTGTCATCACCAACCCATTGATCTTTGAAATTACGAGGCTTGCTCGGCCCGCAAGTTCCGCTGTAACAAATCTTTGTAAGTCTCCGGCGCTCCAAAGTCCGGGGGCTAGCAGTTTTGGATCACGAACTCGGCCGCCATGTCCAAACGCGAACCCTTGGTTCTCCCCCACGTTTCGCCACCCTACCGTGAAGGTGATTGATCTAAGGCCGGCCTTTTTTTCCCCGCGGCAGTTGTCGATCGAATTCTTAAGTTCACAACTCTCTTTTTGAACATTAGTGATAGTAGCAAACATGATAATATATTTTTCAATGGATACCAAATCTTTTGGCTTTAATTATAATGCAAAGTACACGGTCGGCGGGGTCTACACCGCTAAGGCGGGCGCTCCCCGGCTTGTGCACCCCACTATCCAAGTTAGCGGCGGGACAGGCTTTCAAACCAACTTCCCCGACATCTTTGAACAATATAGGCTGCCCAAGATTACTACCATGGAGGCTGTGAACGGTTGGAAGAAAGCAACGCCGATGCAGTTTTGGCAAAATCAGCTCAACTTCGCCGTATGGTGCGCAACAGCTGGATGCAGGGTTTCCTCTCAGGACCATCTGGCCTCGGAGGATCCCTTCTTGAGGGCCGCTTACAACTTTCACGCGTACTACACTATTAGGAGGATTATCAAAGAACAGAAAATCTCCCTGCCGCAGGACGACGGCTGGAATCCCATTTCCAACGCATACGACCGTAGGCCGTTCGAAAGACTGTGTAACGAATTTGTGGTCCCAAAAGACGCGGATTAGCACCAGAAAGAGTTCTGGTACACTTTCGGTTTAGGTGACGTTTACATGACGGGTATGGGGTTTGTGAAGCACCCAAAGGATCCACCACCACCAATAAAACTAAAGAATACCGACTTCGTGCCACCAGTACCATTATCTTTCAAATCAGCCCACGTTGATTTCATTCAACAACCTGCGTGTGTAAATACCGTGTGGGGATCATTTTTGTTAGATAAAAACACTGGATTTACTTATGCCGGGGTTACTTGCCTCAACGACTCCATTCGCACATACGTATGGGCCATCCTCAGCGCACAAGGGCAAGCGCACAGTGCTATAATAGGAACCGGGACGGCGTTCGATAGCCAGAAACAGTTCTTAGCAAATGTCGAGGACTCCATCTCATCTCCGGTGGACATCCAGTCTGCGATCCAGGGGTATCAATACTTTTTGCAGTATGTCGGCACCACAGTAGACTATGTATTTCAATAGGTCTGTATATGGCGCCGAGCAATATGATACTACGAGACGACCCGGTCGACGGTTACAATAATCAGATCGTAATCGCCATAGTCAAACAAAAGATCGGCCATAACGGGAACGTGAACGCGGATATCATCAAGCGCACCGCGCATGGAACCAATTTCATAAAACTGCAAGCACCCACCCCAGTACAACAAAGCACACCATCATGTTCCTTCGGAACTAGTGTCACTGCAAGTTCCACCTCCGCTCCCGAGCATGTTGACACAATAAACCACGAGGACGAAAAATTGGCTCTCGTCGTCGCCCTAGTGGCGGGCGGACTATTCGCGCTTTGTGTTTAGGAACAGCTCTCTGGAGGCTAATAGTAGGAGACCACGATTAAAGCCCAAGCATTCTCGGCGAACCATCCGGCAGCTTTGATAATATAGATAGCAAGAAGGAGACGAGGCCCCCGATCAACCCAGGCAGCGCGGTAGCCGCCTTTCCGGCTAATTTAGCCAGGAGACTGGCGAGGGCTTTTATTTTCTTTTTTACCCACTTCCTTGGCTCCGCCGGATGGCGCGGGTGCTGGCGCGGTGCAGCCGCCGCACCGCCACCACCAGTGAAAGCTAGAACTAAGGTCGATATAGTCATGCCGAGAGCTGTGAAGATGCTTGCTATCATGATGCCCTGCTCTCTGAACAGAGTGCGAAGACGCTCACCGAGTGTCGTGTCCTCGTGCAGGACCCTCGAGATTGTTTCGCGGATCCGACTTATTTGGGTGCGGAGCGCCTCACGGTTAGTCGAGGCAGCCTCCAAGCGAGCTTCTTTTTCATCCCGCAACGACCGCAGTTGTTCGGTGATCCGCTCGGTAGATTCTCTATCGTCACGGACTTCCTCCAGTTTCCTTTCTTCTAGCGCGATATGTTCATCCAGCGCCGAGAGTTTGGAGAGGTTAAGGACCAGTTCGCCCCGGACTGTTTGCAGAGCCTTATCGAGTCCCCGGAGTTCGCGAAGAGGTAACGGTGGGTCATCCATCGTGCTGAGTATTTTGCTTTCGTTGATCTCCATTGTGCGAATAGCGTCGGTGGCTACACGAGGACATCGCTGAGCTCGACAGTTTCTATCGCGGCGGTCTTCTTCGCCATCGTTTCGTCAGTAGACTATAGGGCCGGCATAATTGTTTTACCCCTCTTCCAATCTGTGAAGCCTAGTTCGCTCCTTACGATTTGGCCACCGCCCGGATTTCCGGCAATGGTGCTCAGCGCTAGGGGTTTTCCGGTCCTCGTGTTGACTATTGGGAGATGTGATGCTGCTTTTAGTCGCAACCTGCCGACGAAATCCAATTTGAACTTGGAGTAGTCGCGGCCGACAGACGGGACCATGCCTTTTTTTGCCAAATTATTGTAATACGTATCTACAGCTGACTCGAGTAATTCCCGACTTAGACCAACGGTAGCGCCACCTATTTCCTCGCCGGCTGAAGTTCCTGGTGTCTCTATGAAGGGCGTTTCGTCATCGTTATCATCATCGAGTAAATCATCGAGGTCATCATCATCGAGGTAATCGTCTCGGTCGCCCGTAGTGCGATCGAATTCGTCCATACCAATGTCGTAACCAGCCATCGTTTCGATGTATTGAACAAAAAACCATACGGGTTTAACAGAGTTATTTAGTTTCACTGAAAATATGTCTTCGAGTCAATACGGTCGCAAACTCAATCCATACCGCAGACTGCGGGAGCCCCTCGGGGCGAAAGGCGTGAGACAGAGCGTCGTTATTACGAACAACCCATCGACGATCGACCAGAACCAGCAGCTCTTGGCCCGCTTTCCCAACCTCGGAGCTAGCGACGTCATTGTGCCGGGGACTGTTCGCCTCGCTTTCACTATTTCGCTGACGTCGACAGACGTCGACCGAACCGTCGTTCAGAAGCTGGGTCGTGTCATCGTCAAGAAGACCATGATAAAGAATTCTGGTAATGAGGTGATTTCGATCGACGACAGCGACGTCTACCATTGCTACCAGGACCTGTGGAAGACGGCGCAAGAGCGCGAAAATGCGGTCTATCAGGGTATTGACACCAGCCGAAATAGGAACGTAACCAGACTTAGAATCGGGGCTGGTGACAAGGCAGATAACGTCGCGAGCGACAACGCGATCGCGGCCGCTTTCGGCAACCGCTTATACATCCCGCTCGACTTTGAGTTGCTGGAGAGCCACATGTCCTACTATCAGAGTGCTTTGGCCGACCGCATATATATAATCACAGATGCGCAACTCAACATCGAAAATGGCCGATACGTCGCAACTTTATATTCAAACTCTACCGAAGGATACCCACTCTGCCATAATATGTGGGCAGACAGGATGCGGAAAAACGGTTTTCATCCTGGACTTGCTCGAGGGGTCCTACCGCGTTGCCTTTCGTCACATTGTGATCCTGTGTCCCACTGTGCGGCACAACGAGACTTTCAGCGGCGCCCGTGGATATGGACCAACCCTGAGGTATACGTCGTTGACCCCGGCGACAGGCTTCACGATTGGCTGCGTGGCTTCTACCAAGCCTTTCAGGGAGAGCACACCCTATAAGTGATTGACGACTGCTCGGCCAAGCCGGCGATGACTAAAAAGAAGGACATGCTCTCAGGGCCGGCATTTGGGCAAAGCGTATGGATCTCCACTCAGAAGTACAACGCCGTTCTCAAGGATCTGCGCGAGCAAACGAAATGGGTCACCCTCTTTCACTGCAAGGACCGAGACTCATTCGATGACTGTCTTCGAGAGAACGACGTTATCCCAACGCGCGAGGAGCGCCTGGAGGTTCGACAGATGCTTTCGGAAACTAAGCATTGAACTGAACAAATGCTGAACAATGGTTAACAAATGCTGAACAATGTTAAGACTGTGTTGCTCCGCTGCTAGCTTTGTTGCGAGCATAACGGTGATCATAAGTATCGGATGGTGCGCTTGGCAATATGTTAGACTTATGAGACTAGTTAGAATAGTACTCAAAATGAACTGCGACGAACTTCTCGATCAGCTAATGGAAGAAACAGTCGCTCCGACTGCCGACACGACTGCCGACACGGTTGGAACTGTCGGCACGACTGCCGATATGGCTCCGAATGAAAACACGACGTGACGCGAGTGGCGTGCTGCGCTGGTTGCTGGGGGACAATCGGAGCAGTATCTCGGTAGGCGTCTCTTCAGTTTGTCAGGTGGAAAAGATGTCAGATGCGGAGATCGATAAAATGTATGCGCGATACGAATCTAGGTTAGGTGCGGAGATGACGAAAATTCTTGGATCGGCGGCTATTTATCTGCACGCTACCGCTGTTAGTATAATTCTCCCTATACCAAACACCGCGGGGTTGATTGGTGATCTTGAGACTGACCATTTTGTAGGACACACTCTAGAGCCAGAACAGCCTGCTGCTCAATTTATCACAAGTTTTGAATGTTCTTAGCTCCGCTGACAACCGTGTTGACCACGGCTAAACACTGTCAATTTGGACATATATGCCCACGAACTATAACCTCAGACAATTATTATGACACAAGACGCACCCGCGAGAGTGACGGAGCAGCTTGCACTTCCAAAAGCCCAAAAATACAGGCAGCTGGGCGGGCAGCGGCTGCCACCCGAAAAGGTAAATAAGATAAAATACTCGCCGAGCTTCGAGAGGCCAAACAGTCGTTATTTGTTCCAGCTCCAACCGCACCTGTGCAGTTGGGTGTTGAAACAGCAAAACATCCGAAGGCAGCTGCGGTTCAATCTCCTACAGTTCTCCCAACGCCATTCGAAGAGCAATCGGGGATTGTGGCTTCGACCTGGATCATCCCGTGGGTTGTTGGCGGTGATCTAGCAGTTGCGGGCACCCTGTGTGTGCGGAACTACCTGTCGCGACAACCAGCCGCGATTCCGAAGGAAGTTCCGAAACCGATTGCACCCCATTTAAACACTGCCCGCGATCCCTTTTATATGCAATAATTATAGTTATCACTATATTTAATGGCTGAATACGATGGTAAAATGATAGTGAATGCAGTTTATCACGCCGTGGTGATATCGGGTCTCAGTATCGGGTTTGCTAGACTATCAAAGAAGACCTTTGGAGGGCCCTCTCCCAAATTGGACATGACCGCGCGAGACGTAGGTCTCGTGACCTTGGATGTAGCGGCCGCAGCTGGGACCCGAGATTATCTAATTAAAGCTGGAATTCTACCTGCTAATATATGGAAATAAATGGCTTTGATCGGAATGCTCTGTGCGGTGCGGTGGTGAACGCATTGGCTTTCAGCGGTAGAAAATTTTTCTTCTCCAAACTGAAAAGCTCGGACGCGGATGAGGAGCGCAAGCGTCACGATTCAGCTGTAGAACAACTCAATAGCGCAAAGGAATCATGGTCACGAAAACGAACCGCGAGAATCACGCCGTGCAAACTTTCCGGAACACTGACGACGCCATCCGCGAGTACGCGCGGGCATATCCGCATAAAAGTGTCGCCCCGCTGGATCCCGAGCCCCAGCTTTCAGATTTCTATGTACCATCAGAGGCCTAAAAAGACCGTGAGATCGCGTTCGTCGTCGTGGGAATGGTTGTGACGGGTCTCGTCAGCTACTATATTACAAAATCAATAAGCAATTGAACTTTTTTAAATATATATATATAGAACGATGTTAGTTGTGGAGCTTCATTACGCTCTGCTCGATGTAGGCTACACGGCCATTAAACACCGTTTAGCTGGCGCAAAGTGTCTGATCCGTCTGGCCCAAGACTCTCACGAGACGTGGCGCGAGGACGAAAACGCGGCCACCCTTTTCGCAAAGCGGATGTTAGAATCCTCCGAGTTCCTTCAGAACTTAACAGGCAGCTGCAGCGAAACTTCTAAATAAGATTTAGTATTGACGACGCAGTTACCGGACGATCTGGAGAGGGCATGTTGGAGACTGTTCGATTTACTAGAATACCTCGCATACGATGAACACGCGCAAGCTTGATAATAGCAAACTAACGGTTCGCCTAGCGCGTAAGCTAGCGACCACGTACTACAGCCCCGCGGCTACTGGAAGGGACTCGCGGCCATCGAGAACCTCGCGGCGGCGACCAACGTTTCAGAAAACGCTGCCAAGGAATGGCTCAAGAAGCAGGCCGTCTGGCAGATCTATTTGCCCGCGCCGCACCATATTCCACGCCCGAAATTCGACGTGCCGGTGCCGGTGCCGGTGCCGGTGCCGGTGCCGGTGCCGGTGCCGAACGAAGTCCACTAAGCAGACCTCCTGTTTCTCCCTCACGATCGCGTCCGTCGCAAGACGTACATGTACGCCCTGACAGTCGTTGACGTAGCGAGTCGCTATAAGGGGGCTGAGCCACTGACCACGAAGGAGTCTAAGGAGGTTGCCTATGCTCTTTCCCGAATATATAAGAGGAGTCCTCTCAAATGGCCGAATCTTCTCCAGGTCGATCCCGGCCGCGAGTTCATGGGCGCGGTCTCTCAGATGTTGGCTAAACACGACGTTTCTGTCAGACGCGGTCGCGTCAACATCCACCGGGACCAGGGGATCGTAGAGCGCTTCAATCGAACCCTGGCCGAGAGGCTGTTCGGGCACCAATATGCCAAAGAGCTTGTAGACCCTCATATGCGATCGACCGAGTGGGTGACCAGGCTGCCCGCCGTGGTCTCCGTACTGAACGGCGAGGTGACCAGATTGATCGGTAAGAAGCCCGTAGATGCCATCAGGTGGCGCACAAGCCAACCGCCGTCTCGCGCGGGCGACCCGTTGGTTTAGCGGAAAAACGACTTCCATCTGATGTTGGCGTCCGGTACCTCTATCAACCGGGAGAGCTCGAGGGAGGCTGCCGCCGCGCGACTGATCCCGTGTGGCCTCTCAATGTACAATGTATATCATCTGGATGGATCTATTACCAAACCCGATGAGCCCGTGCTCTACTACCTCGACAGTGGTCCATCGCGCGGATTTGTTCGCGAATAACTTCTTGCGGTGCCTTCTGACACCCAGCTACCCCTGGACCACTCTTCGACATAGTCGGTCAGACTCTCGTCAGAGTCTTTCCGTCAGTTGTCTCCCTTTGTTGAAATTCCTTTTTCTTTACCTATATATAGGCTCGGTGTGTACCCCGTCTTCCATCACTCTCCTCTTGTCGTAGTACGCCAACAGCCCAAACTTCTCCTGATTGTACGTCTTCATCACACCGTTAACCATTCGGAATCCCCTGTTCTCCGCCATGTCCTTTCTCCCTTCGAGAGCGCTCTTGTACCTCCACCAAGTCAGATCGTTAGATCTCTTCGACATTCCCTTGGCGGAGTGCTTAGTTTGTTCGTCACCGCTCACGTAATAACACTTGCACAGAGCGATGGCTCTATCCCCCTCGAATTCCAGCTTGAAAAGTCCCGGAGTTCTGTTGCTCCACGCGTCCCACGCCAACCACTCGGCCTTCTCCTTGTTGAACTTTCTCATCATTTTCTTTCTCACCGCCGCCGCCAGCGTCTTCTCCGACACCGCGAAGTACATGCTGTCAGTGTCCATCTGTATAAGTTCGAAATCTCCGCAACTGGTAGACCGCTATGCCACACTGAAACGGTCTGTTGATCACCACTCGAGTTTTCCTGCTCGATATCTCGTAAGCCTCCCCAATCTCCTCCAGGTCTTCGAACCACGCCGACCTCAGTGCCCGGTCAACAGTCTTCTCATCCTTCGCATAAGTGGTGTTCATGTGTCTCTCTTGCGCCTCTATCAGCTTGCCACAACACGCGTTGCTAACCAGTTTGAATATCCCCGCCAACACCGCCTTGCTCTTGTCGACGTCCTCAGTCCGTCTGGCGGCGGTGACCTCTTTAACGAACCATTGGAACGGTTTGTCGGGCGTGTAGTCTATCACCCTATGCACCGCCTTGACGACCAGACCGTGCTCCAGATACCACTTTAGCAGCGGGGAGTATATGATCATCTTCTTGGCGGACAGTGTCCCAACGAGCTTCTTACCGTCTCCTCGTTTCCGGTCCGTGTCCTTCAAATATTTTAACATGTGTTCCGGGACTTCTGCTTCCTCGACAACTCTGTTTACAAATAATGGCGACATTTCCGAGAACTTGTCTCGCAACGTTTCTGGGACCTCTATATCCAACTCTGCAAATCCGAACCACTCGTCGCGCCTGACCCTCCTCACGAAACGGTCTATATGCGACTGTTTTTACGGGTCGTCACACGTCCATATCTTCTCCTCTCCGCACGGCATGTCTTTCGACAGGGTAGACAGGTACAGCGCATTGGCGTCGTACCCCAGCACCGCCTTGCACATCTTCTCCTCCCGACTCCCTACCTGGCCCCTGATCGTCGACCTGCCAGCGTCGGCGTATCTGGAGAACACTATGGACGGACCACCGAACAACCCCTCCTTCATCATCGCGTAAGTCTCACCCTTCGGTGACCACAGCTCGGGCGTGTCCGCCTTCCCATCGATCGACCCACGGAGCAGGTACTGAATGGAAACACCGGGCAGAGACACAGCGTCCTTGAGTATGTCCACGCCTCTCCCCATGTAGAACTCCGCCAATTTGGTCAGTGCCTCCAGGAACGGTCCGACGTCCAAGTCGTTGTAGTTTCGCAACCATTCCTGGAACGTTTCATCCCCTTTTCTCGGAATACCTTCTTGCACTCTTTCCACTCGGACAACGGTAGTAGGAACTTACCCTTCAACTTCGAGTACCACTCGGGATAATCGGGCAGCCCCGGATGGTCGAGCTTGTCCGCGCTATCGAACCACTCGTACGGGAAGTGGGACTTTACCGTTTTACAGTCGTACGCCTTAACCCACTTGTCGTACGTGGTACCGGGTCCCAGATACTGGATGATGTCGAGAAATCTAAACTCCGGGGTAAACAGAAACATCGTCGTGCTGGCTCTCTTTCCGACCATCACCTTATTCACGGTGGCCGCCAACTTCTCGACAATGTACTGCTTGATGAGATTCAGGTCGTACCTGCTGCAGTTGAACCCCACCACCGGGACTTGGTCGATCCACGAGACGATCTTCTCTCGCTGAGGTTTCGACAGCATCTCTATGTCGGTCGGCAGATACTACTTCCTAACCCTCTCCCTGATGTCATTATCTCTCCTCTGCAGCTCGGTCACGAACTTCTCGACCAGAGTGTCGGGGTCTCGTTCGCAGATGTGGGTGATCCCCTCGTGCATCGTATCCCTCAACGACACCGATATAGGAACGTGCTCGACATCGAAGGTCAGGTCTTTGGTGGGTCGCGTGGTTTTCGACTTGTCGAGATACGCCTCGAAGTCGTAGACTATCTGGTGAGGGTACAGAGTCATCTCCTCCTCGCGCGGCGATGGTGGATAGTGGGGATTCCCCTCATTCAACCACGCGCACTCCCACATCACCAGCTCGTAACCCGCTTTCCTTATCTTGGCGTCTTGAATGTTTGTCCTCCTGTACAGCGCTACCGCGTTACCTCTCCTGTAATGCCTCGGACACCCGTGTCAGTAATATCCCTGAAACTGAAACACGGTCTTGGTCTCGTGACAGTAGCCGTCGACCGGATCGCCGGCCACCCACCTCTCGCCGCCGTGACCGCATCTCGCGTGATGTATGTGCTTTCACACCTTCTCCTCTTCTCTGCTCAACCATTGAATCGACATCGCGCTCGCTGACCCCTTGTGGTAGAACGCCTTCTCGTATGCCGACTGCGGTCTCTCTACCCTCTTACCTCGACATATCACCACGGTCTTCCCACCCATGCAGGTGGTCGCGTGCCTGTGCATGTTACACGACTTTGTGAACCGTTGTTGACATCCGGAGCACCCGTACTCGTTCATCATCTTGCGGAGGTTCTTTATGATGAAAGAGTGACCTCCAAACATTCCTATCGTCATGGTATTCATCCCAACCGCGTCATAATTTGCCGGAGACTTCATGACGTACCACACTCCGTCGGCGGTGGGCTCGTAAGCGCGAATCCCAGCTTGAAGTGCTCTTCGATGTTCTTAAGATCGCCCAGGGTGATTCCCTTACTACCCGGTCCGTTATCATGCCCGAGGTATTCGTGATACACGAATACCTCAGATAACATGCCGTGGGCGAATTTTATTCATTATGCGATTAGCGATCTCCCCGTCTACCCCCCTCTCGAAGGTCAAGCCTATCTTTCTCCTACCCCTATCAACAGTTTCCCTAACTTCAGCTTCTTCGGCGAGAATCCTGGGATCCTCCTCCAACAAATCTCCGGCGAGCTCTCTCCTACTCTTAGGAGGTCTCCCCACCAGGCCATGATAAATCTTATTGTAGTGTGCCTTGAATAGTGCCTTTCTGCGTGCGCTGGGATCGTCTTTTACACGCTGCGCGTAAGCGGTGGCACGCAGACTGGCCGTCGTCTCGTTCTCCAATTTCTCGGATCGTTTTTCGGGGTCGGCAGGCAGTAGTCCGGTCGAAACCGCACGCCGCAGCCTCTCCTCGTAGACGATGGCTCGTGCGTCACTTATCCTATCTGCTACAGCTTTCTTGAGTCTTAAACCTCTTAGGGAAATTCCCCAACTCTTAGCTTGCTCTCTCATTTGCTTTATGATAGGCATGCTACTGAGTATAACCAATAGATTCTTATCTCTAATAGGATTGTCAATTGTTGATATGTATGACAGATTGTTGTATATACTGAGTATAACCAATATATTCTTATCTCTGATAGGATTGTCAGTTGTCGATATTTATGACAGATTGTTGTATATACTGAGTATAACCAATGTATTTCTTATCTCTACTAGGGTGTAAGTTGTTTTGTGTGTGTAACACATCAGCGACGTATCACTGTCATATATAGCGTGGCTAGATACTGTGTCGCATATGGTTAAACCAATACACAAAACAAGTACACCACCGTTGTTACGGTGCCTGTCCAGCACGTGGTGCCTGTCCAGCACACGGTGTCTGTCCAGCACGTGGTGCCTGTTCACCACTACACCAGCGAGTTATTGCTATTATATGTATAGCGTGGCTAGATACTTTGTCGCATGTGGTTAAATCAATACACGAAACAAGTACACCGCCGTGATTAACGTATCGCTTAAAGTTGTGCGATACACCAGCGAGTGATCGCTATATATATATAGCGTGGCTAGATACTTTGTCGCATATGGTTAAACCAATACACAAAACAAGTACACCGCCGTGGATAACGTATCGGCACGCGGTGCCTGTCACGCACACGGTGCCTGTCTCATCCAGTCGAGGAAGTATATGGGCTCGTCGTTGATGAAATACATTTTCCACTCTTCTCATCCATACCGTGCGAACAGTGGGGGAAAATCCAAGTAATATATGAGAGTCAAACATGATACCACCTCCTGATGGGAGTCACCGCGCGTAGCCGGTGGCTTCCAGAGACAGGTGGTATTAGTTTGACTCTCATATACTACTGCACGAAGCAGATGAACTAGAGATAATTACAAATACTGCAACATGTGTTGTCAGATATAGAGAATAGTAGATTAGTGCCGTGAATGTGAAAAAATAGCTGACAAGGCTTAGGAAACGGGATGGGCGAGGCTCTGCCGAGCCCATCCCGTTTCCGTGCAGCGCCAGATATTTGTTCCCCATTCAAAGCACTAACATACTATTCTATTTATCCCGTCAACACCTACAAATAGCTTTAAAATGCAATGCAAACAAAAACAACCCCAGCAGCATCCTCAAAATCTGAGAATCGACTAGTGTGACAACCGCACATATGCATATCAAAACTGTTTCACGGCACCGTGTTTCCCGGCACATACGCACTGTGTTGACGGGATAAAATGTTATCTCCATACACCATTGCAAGTATGTTACATTTACGATAACTTACATGCATTTAATAGTGATTGGGGTAACTGTAACTTAACATATAAAATGTACATATTTACCCAAGCTCAAACTTGATGAACAGATGTATCACATGTGTATTGTCATTTTAAAACCTCCACATACGATGTTAAGACCGTGTACTTATATAAAAGTGATTGAATGTAAACAAATATATATGTTTGTATATTTCTCAGACTACAAATTTTCACTATTTTTACATTTTTCATTTTTTAAATCACAGCTATCACTGTAATAGCAATGACATATTCACCTGGTTGGATTAAAACGTATAATTCCACTATTTTTACCACTTAAACAGAACATTTCCAACAAATTATGACAACAGTTTTGGACGCCATCTTGAATTCAAGGCATTTTCCCACGGAACCCAGAATGGTTTCATGAACTAGAGACTATAACGAACATTTTGATATATGACAACCAATGTTCTAAATGACAGTCCACCCCCTTGTCAGATATGCCATAGGTTGTTGTTCTACTAATACATGTACATGTATGAGACACGACATGCGATTTTTTACCTTCGGACATCTGCGTAATTTCATGAAATACCGTTACAAAATTTACAACATTTTCCGTAAATGGCGTCAAGAGTTGACTAAATTTTCAGAGTACAGCATGTACTCTGAAAATAGTATCAATGTTTGACTTTATTTATGAAAAATATTGTAAATTGTGTAAATGTTTTTAATGAGATTACGCAGATGTCCGAAGGTACAAAATCACATGGCGTGTCTCATGATTATAATCGTGTGTGTATAACACATGTCACTATACAAATGATATCTTACCTTAAGAACCCGTTCTATACTTAATCATCCTTTGACTCAAAGATAATTTATTCATAGATGTGAATATATGTATACCATATTAGGTGAACATTGCCTCGATACTTTAGTTAAAAGTCTCTAAACCGGACACCCTGGGAGGTTCCCATGGTGTCGGGCTTGAGAGGTTTCACTGTACATTAGGCATTTGAGCATTATGTATCCAAGCTGCGTGCTATGTGATCACGAACAGACATTATAAATTGAGATAAATGACCAAAAAACTCATCAAAAGTAAGATCACAGGTGTTTTCGTGGTATCCTGTTTCGAGAGGTTCCACTGTATATCTATACAGCACACATGGAGTGGCCAACTCGGCCATCATTGTGTGTTCCAGCCATCAGCCAGTTTCACCTCTTCTAACGTTTGACAAAGAAAGCAAAATGGAAAGTAGAACATATGATACAATGTAGCTAATCATACATAGAAAAGCCAGGACAACGGGCGCCTATCCATTATATTACACCAATATGTAATGCAAGTCATATTTTGGTGTACTTTTGTCAATATTCACAAAATGTACATAAGCTATGGCTGACGTGTGCACTTTACTTTGATACTGTGCACTGTACTATATGTAAATACACATGGGACATATATTCTAGTAATCTCCGCATACGAAGCTTTACTGCACCATTGTACTATTGTCTAATAATAATGGTAAGTGTTGTGTGTTTGGCCAGGTAAAAGTGTCACACTGTGCCATTTTCTGTGTATGAGGCTGTTTACAATGGTGATTTATGATGTTAAAACACAGGCACAAACATGTCCAGAACACTGACATATTTTACAGTTTGGTGTAATATAATCGACCAATGTTCATTGTCTTGGCTTTTCAACACATGCTTAGCTACATTATATCATATGTTCTACTTCGCATGTTGCGTTTGCCAGAAGAGGTGAAACTGGCTGATGGCTGGAGCACACAAAGATGGACGACTTCGTTAACGCGCCTCAGGTTGTCCAATATTTTACATAATAGACAGTCTTCGTACACAGGTTGAAGTAACGGACCGAGGTCTATAAATACATTAAATATGCATAAAAGCATCAATAAATGAAGAAAACAAAAACAATTTTTTACCCCCCTCCATCTAATCATTATAGGAAGGTGTCTTACTTTTTAATAGGCCGAACCCGCACGGGCTCGAGACAACGGACTTTCACGAAACGTCAACCGAGTTATATCATTGTCGCCTATTGCAGAAGTTGGGACAATGTTAGTATTCCGCAACGATATATTCCCGATGCGCTATGCCAACGCGTTTTCGAGCTATCGATTGTTTTGTTGTAAACACATTATCATCATTGCTAGGTCGGGAAAGAACGGACACATTTCCGAGGCCGATACTGCTATATAAAGGAGGAAACATCGGGTTCAAAATACACTTTTACGTCGTCCCGGCCCGTAAAGAAACATTTTGCATAGAGAAAACATTGTTTCCAATCCAACATTTTATCAAACCTACATTTATACCCGTCCTGTGCGTCACGACAGACAATTTAATCGCACAGACATTTCTATCATTTCTCGGGAAGTCATTTTGTATAAACATCGTGGAACAGGTTTATTCGCCGGAACTCGTGCACTTACTATGTGGTATAAAAACGGAACTTTTATAAACGGTTATAATTCATATTTTATAATACCTCAACGAGGCGATCACTCTGGTGCAAATCGGATGGCTATGTCATCCAAGATGGCTGCCGAAAGGTCAAAATGTCGTTCTTTTATTAGAGATTTAAAAATTCTTCTTCACATGAACCGCGTGGCACATGGTGGCCGAACTTCAAAGTTATGGTCCATGGGTGAAGCCTTTTCAGATTTGTTAAAACGGAGGTTATCGCTAATCCAAGATGGCCGCCGTCTAAAAATAGCATAAATTCTTAAAAAATCTTCTTCTCATGAACCGCTAGCCGGATTTGATTTCGACGAAACAATGCTCTTTCATGATCGATGTAAAAATTGTTAAAATGGTGACCCGGGGTCAAACATTTTACAATCTCGCGTTCCCGCGATATCGAGCATATATTGATCGCGAAAATGTGAAGTATGATCACGAGATTGCGAGACGACAATACGAGATTCTATCCTATCCAATCTTGCTTTTTCGCAACCTCTCCCCCAGAGATGGAAGATCGCGCATTTTTGCTTCATGATCTCATCAACACGCATGAGCAAAACTAACCCGAATTTGCTGTCTGTAACACAGGGAAAGTCGCCCTGCGTTACCTGCGTTTTATAATTCGGATTACAGCAAAATATATTTCCAAAAACGGAAGGCGAGATGGCCGCCGTCTAAAAATAGCATAAATTCTTAATTCTTCTCATGAACCGCCAGCCGGATTTCGGCGAAACTTGGTAGGAATGATCGATGTACAATGCTCTTTCAAAGTTGTTAAAATGGTGAACAAGGGGTAAAAAATGGGCGTAGCTGGCGGTTCATGAGAACGAAGATTTTTGATTAGCGACGACCTCCGTTTTAACAAATCTGAAAAGGCTTCACCCATGGACCATAACTGTAAAGTTTGGCCACCTTGCGCCACGCGGTGCGTGTGAAGAAGAATTTTGAAATCTCTAATAAAAGAACGACCGTTTGACCTTTTTGACCGTTTGACAAATTATTTTTTTCTTCATTTATTGATGCTTTTAGGCATATTTAATGTATTTATAGACTTGTGTCTTCGTACTATAACCATTACTTACTGGCTAATTATCATTGTTGAAAAATCTCCTGTATGCAAGAAGCACTAATGCGGTAATAATAACTCCGCTGCTAACGCTTACGGTAGCAGTGATGGTGATCGTGACGGCGATGTCGTCGTTGTCACTGTAATTTAGAAGTACATGTATGTACTCTGGATATGTTGTCAACTTTTTACTTTATTTATAAAAAAACATTGTAAATTTTGTAAACGTATTTAATGAAATTACGCAGATGTTCGAATGTACAAAATCAAATGGCGTGTCTCATATACATTTACAATACCTGTGCTGAAACAGCTAACTATGCAACTATTCAAACTGAACAAATCTAAAACAGTTCAAAATAATTATGTAAATGTTAGATCAAATGGACAGGTCACGTTAAACACACAATTCCTTCGATGTTCACCATCCTTCGGTATAGTTGCGGGCAGTAACTGTGAAAAACGTCCGTAAAGTCCATAGTATATGGAAGGCACGGGATCTATGCAGAGTTACTGCCCGCGAACACCTTGGGTATTGATATTGTTTTAAAAGTGTACCGTCTCCAATGTGCATGATCACGTGGTTACAACAACAACAACAATGGCTGAAAGTGTTGAAAGCGCGCCCAATCCAATATGTATTATTTAATATTTTCATTAATAGGCAACGGATTTTGACGAAATATGGCGCAGCCAACGCGTCTTCATGTTCTGCATTTGGTGGTACCGGGATACGTATGTCGATTTTGCGAAGAATCGATTTCCGTGTCAGAAAGACACGGAAATCGATTAATCGCAAAAACGACAGAAGTTTGGTCCAAAGTACCGAGACCACCAAATGCAGCTTATAATAATAAGACGCGTTTGATGCGCCGTATTTCATCAAAATCCGTTAGATACAAAACGAATTATAAAAGAATACGTACTTTGAATCGGAGGGCTTCTGGAAGTTTGAGTACTTGTTGTTGTTGTTGTCACCACGTGATCATACACCTTCGTCTCTTAAACTTTAAATTTTATTTGCTTTCATAGTTGTATAGATATATCTTAATCAGGTAACATGCCCTGTATTTACCGAATACGTACTGACAGATAACATATTGTTGTATCAGGCATTGACCTGATACAAACATCCGGGTTACAAATAAGTGAACACTGACGTTCCATTGGTCTGATGACGTTGCGTGACGTCAGTGTAATGACGCAACGTAAACTAGTCCGCTTTCCATGGGGGTTAGCGTGTTGAAGGTGAGCGGCAGACTTAGGTTGGCGAAAAGGTTTAGCGATGGAACAAATGGAGTAAAAAGGCGGCCGTTTGCCACGAGGTAGGTACATTTTCGTTGTTTTATTCACATTTTAATTTAAAACATAAGGAAGCCAAATAGTCTATAACACGACGGAATATATCATATTTACGAATGCATACACTTTGTTAAAAGATGCAGTGACAAAAAAGTGATTGAAGGTATTCTGGTCTTTTCTGTGTAAACAAACCATGCCGTTACGGATATTGCAGACATTTTCGGGTCGATTTTAATGAAAATACGATCTATACCCCTGTATATAACCCATGTAGCCCATAATCATCCACTATTTAATAATATTTACGGGATTTCGCCGTTCACAAACGTCTGTGCAAACGATGTGTATGCAGCGGGAAGTGCATGTAAGTATAATTGTTTGTGGTCGGTTTGTTCGGCAAATTGTATGGCAACGCATTGATTATTAATTAGTATTAATTACGCATTAATTAGTATAGTTGTATATGTTCATAGTGTCGTTGATGTTCGATGGAGGTATACGCAACTCGGTAGAAAAGTAAACTTTATCGGAATAGTTCACCTGTACCTGTGTTGAGACAGTACATCGCTGAATGCGGAGTACATTATTGGCCACCGTTGTACGCGTACCATAGTTCGCTATAGTTGTTTTGTTATTGTTATGTTTTCCCCGGCTTAGTGTTTATACATCTCTATTATGAAACATTTACTGCTTTGTTATGCGATAGCAAGTGGGTGCATATTTCGTTGATCTTGAGGTACCGTAAGTCCTTCAGTCCGTCCGTCCGTACGTCCGTCCGGCCGTGTACATTTACGTCGAAACGTTTGTAAGAGTTTCTCCATCATGTACTATCTTCAATATTATTTGAAGGATTGCTTTAATATTTGGACAGTTCATTCATTTGTGTGACGCACTCGCACCACCAATGACATGAAATTGAGTCCAATATGCAATGGGGGCATATGCATGTTTTACAAACATAATGTCTAGTTATTCAATAGCTCTGCCATGATTATTTTATATCCAATGACAAGGTCAAATAAGGATATGTTTTCAGAAAGTCTCATGCTGCGGTAACATTTATTTTACTGATGATGACTCGCGGTGGTATCAGGCTATTTTCATATGCAAACAGGGCATGATATTTATGCTAATTAAATGTGTCACCTGAAAAAGTAATATTTTCGACAAATTATAAAGTATGAAAATTGCACATCAAAAAATAAGTACGGATAGTAAATAGTAATATCCGTTAACATATTAAGGAAACTGGTTAACGCCCCTCATATATGTGTGGAAATGTACTTCTGATAATGCCAATCAATTCGTGGGGTAATGTTGATTGAATGTTCATTTTGCGAGAAAATGTCTCCGAGGACGTCTGATATAAAGAACATTTTGTGCCTACTGAGTGGGCATGTACCTTTAATGAAGCCCATGAATAAAGCGGGTCCTTAATGTCTACACTAGTTAATATAACTACAGTGAAACCTCTCTAAACCGGACACCAAGGAAATCTCTGTAATATTGTGCTTGATGGGTTTCTTGTTCATTTATCTCAGAGGTTAATGTATGTTAATGATTGCGAAGCGCTCCAATACATGCCCTATTTACTGTGTAACCTCTCTAAACTGGACACGCCTGGGGACCTCCCAAGCTGTCCGGTTTAGAGAGGTTTCACTGTAGTTTAAAGTCAGTGGCCTAGAAAGTGATGAAACAGAATAGGAACAACTAATTTAATTGCAGATGTATATCGCACTTGTACATATAAATGTAAGTAGCCTGTAAACATGGGGATAAGTTAAAACAATGTTAACTTTATAATATTGAAAAATAACGAGCGTTGGCAACGCTAGTATTTTTCAGCTGTATTAACATGTAACTAAATTATTTTATTTAAATTAATTACATAAGCGTCTATAATGGGAACCTTTCTCTAAATGTGTTATAATATTATCACTTCACAATAAAAATACATACAGTTCACATTTTAAATTACTGGTACATGCATAGAGAAAATGCTAAAGTATGCCAAGCCCAATTATCTTCGTGTAGAAAGCAATGCAATTTTTGGGAATGTAACCAGATAGAATGGTTCCGTTGATTTATAAATGTCAGTTTCTGTGATTGAAGCGAAACACAACATATTGGATATCGGAGA
>CM055279.1:71492721-71567632 GCA_029237695.1 Conchocele bisecta | reverse complement strand
GGATATCGGAGACATCATCTGAGAGACAGTCACTTTAACTATTAGAAAATAAATAGAGAAAACCAGGCTAGTGTCTTTTGCAGAGGTATTCCTACCGTTTCCGAGTTGAACCTCATAAACCTAATATCAAAATACACTAGGCTGGTATTCTATTTATCAGGTAACATTTTATGCTCGAAAATGACCACATATGACGTTGATATATATGGACAGAAAAGCGGACTTGTTTACTTTGCGTCATTACACTGACTTCATTTGGTAATGTCACGTGACGTCATCCGACCAATGGAACGTCAGTTTTCACTTCGTTGTAACCCGGATGTGTGTATCAGGTCAATGCGTGATACAACACTTTATCAGGTAACCTGCCCTGTATTGGCCGAATACGTACTGACTGATAACATATTGTTGTATCAGGCATTGACCGGATACAATTGTCCGGGTTACTTTGAAGTGAATATTGACGTTCCATTGGTCGGATGACGTCACGTGACGTTACCGAATGACGTCAGTGTAATGACGCAATGTAAACAAGTCCGCGTAGTGTCCACATATAACGACGTCATATGTGGTCATTTTCGAGCATAAAAGGTTACCTGATAAACAGAATACCAGGCTAGTGTCTTTTGATATCAAGCTTATCAGGCTCGGCTCGGAAACGGTAGGAATTCCTCGGCAAGCCTCGGAATTCCTACGCGTTTCCTAGTCTTGCCTGATGAACTCGATATCAAAAGACACTAGCCTGGTATTCTCTATATGTTATCAGTCAGTACGTATTCGGTCAATACAGAGCAGGTTGCCTGTTAATAAGAGACTCTTACCAACATTCATTCTCGTTGCAACATTCCTCGTATTCTGGACAGATCTTGTCACAAGTTGCAATCACGGCTGTGTTACTGAAGTAGTTTATTGAAAACAATTGTACATGTCAATGTTAATATATCTTTTATATAATATGTAATAATCTGATCAATAATAGGCAATATACTAAAAATGTTTATGTGTGATCAATTGACTCCAATCTGTATGTACAATGTTTTTAAAAATATATGTGCTAATGTGTTGGGTTTGTATTTTGTTTGGCTAACTAATAGTCTCGGGCTTCAGCCTGACATGTTTACAGTGGAACCTCTCTAAACTGGACACCCTGGGGACCTCCCAAGCTGTCCGGTTTAGAGAGGTTTCACTGTAGTTTAAAGTCAGTGGCCTAGAAAGTGATGAAACAGAATAGGAACAACTAATTGAATTGCAGATGTATATCGCACTTGTACATATAAATGTAAGTAGCCTGTAAACATGGGGATAAGTTAAAACAATGTTAACTTTATAATATTGAAAAATAACGAGCGTTGGCAACGCTAGTATTTTTCAGCTGTACTAACATGTAACTAAATTATTTTATTTAAATTAGTTACATAAGCGTCTATAATGGGAACCTTTCTCTAAATGTGTTATAATATTATCACTTCACAATAAAAATACACACAGTTCACATTTTAAATTACTGGTACATTTATAGAGAAAATGCTAAAGTATGCCAAGCCAAATTATCTTGCAATTTTTGGGAATGTAACCAGATAGAATGGTTCCGTTGATTTATAAATGTCAGTTTCTGTGATTGAAGCGAAACACAACATATTGGATATCGGAGACATCATCTGAGACACAGTCACTTTAACTATTAGAAAATAAATAGAGAAAACCAGGCTAGTGTCTTTTGCCGAGGTATTCCTACCGTTTCCGAGCTGAACCTGATAAACCTGATATCAAAAGACACTAGGCTGGTATTCTATTTATCAGATAACATTTTATGCTCGAAAATGACCACATATGACGTCGATATATATGGACAGAAAAGCGGACTTGTTTACTTTGCGTCATTACACTGACTTCATTTGGTAATGTCACGTGACGTCATCCGACCAATGGAACGTCAGTTTTCACTTCGTTGTAACCCGGATGTGTGTATCAGGTCAATGCGTGATACAACACTTTATCAGGTAACCTGCCCTGTATTGGCCGAATACGTACTGACTGATAGCATATTGTTGTATCAGGCATTGACATGATACAAACGTCCGGGTTACTTTGAAGTGAATATTGACGTTCCATTGGTCGGATGACGTCACGTGACGTTACCGAATGACGTCAGTGTAATGACGCAATGTAAACAAGTCCGCGTTCTGTCCACATATAACGACGTCATATGTGGTCATTTTCGAGCATAACAGGTTACCTGATAAACAGAATACCAGGCTAGTGTCTTTTGATATCAAGCTTATCAGGCCCGGCTCGGAAACGTTAGGAATTCCTCGGCAAGCCTCGGAATTCCTACGCGTTTCCTAGCCTTACCTGATGAACTCGATATCAAGAGACACTAGCCTGGTATTCTCTATATGTTATCAGTCAGTACGTATTCGGTCAATATAGAGCAGGTTGCCTGATAAATAAGAGACTCTTACCAACATTCATTCTCGTTGCAACATTCCTCGCCATCTGGACAGATTTTGTCACAAGTTGCAATCACGGCTGTGTTACTGAAGTAGTTTATTGAAAACAATTGTACATGTCAATGTTAATATATCGTTTATATAATATGTAATAATCTGATCAATAATAGGCAATATACTAAAAATGTTTATATGTGATCAATTGACTCCAATCTGTATGTACAATATTTTTAAAAATATATGTGCTAATGTGTTGGGTTTGTATTTTGTTTGGCTAACTAATTGTCTCGGACTTCAGCCTGACCTGTTTACAGTGGAACCTCTCTAAACTGGACACCCTGGGGACCTCCCAAGCTGTCCGGTTTAGAGAGGTTTCACTGTAGTTTAAAGTCAGTGGCCTAGAAAGTGATGAAAAAGAATAGGAACAACTAATTGAATTGCAGATTTATATCGCACTTGTACATATAAATGTAAGTAGCCTGTAAACATGGGGATAAGTTAAAACAATGTTAACTTTATAATATTGAAAAATAACGAGCGTTGGCAACGCTAGTATTTTTCAGCTGTATTAACATGTAACTAAATTATTTTATTTAAATTAATTACATAAGCTTCTATAATGGGAACCTTTCTCTAAATTTGTTATAATATTATCACTTCACAATAAAAATACATACAGTTCACATTTTAAATTACTGGTACATGCATAGAGAAAATGCGAAAGTATGCCAGGCCAAATTATCTTCGTGTAGAATGCAATGCAATTTTTTGGAATGTAACCAGATAGAATGGTTCCGTTGATTTATAAATGTCAGTTTCTGTGATTGAAGCGAAACACAACATATTGGATATCGGAGACATCATCTGAGACACAGTCAATTTAAGTATTAGAAAATAAATAGAGAAAACCAGGCTAGTGTCTTTTGCCGAGGTATTCCTACCGTTTCCGAGCTGAACCTGATAAACCTGATATCAAAAGACACTAGGCTGGTATTCTATTTATCAGGTAACATTTTATGCTCGAAAATGACCACATATGACGTCGATATATATGGACAGAAAAGCGGATTTGTTTACTTTGCGTCATTACATTGACTTCATTTGGTAATGTCACGTGACGTCATCCGACCAATGGAACGTCAGTTTTCACTTCGTTTTAACCCGGATGTGTGTATCAGGTCAATGCGTGATACAACACTTTATCAGGTAACCTGCCATGTATTGGCCGAATACGTACTGACTGATAACATATTGTTGTATCAGGCATTGACCTGATACAAACGTCCGGGTTACTTTGAAGTGAATATTGACGTTCCATTGGTCGGATGACGTCACGTGACGTTACCGAATGACGTCAGTGTAATGACGCAATGTAAACAAGTCTGCGTTCTGTACACATATAACGACGTCATATGTGGTCATTTTCGAGCATAACAGGTTACCTGATAAACAGAATACCAGGCTAGTGTCTTTTGATATCAAGCTTATCAGGCTCGGCTCGGAAACGGTAGGAATTCCTCGGCAAGCCTCGGAATTCCTACTCGTTTCCTAGCCTTGCCTGATGAACTCGATATCAAAAGACACTAGCCTGGTATTCTTTATATGTTATCAGTCAGTACGTATTCGGTCAATACAGAGCAGGTTGCCTGATAAATAAGAGACTCTTACCAACATTCATTCTCGTTGCAACATTCCTCGCCATCTGGACAGATTTTGTCACAAGTTGCAATCACGGCTGTGTTACTGAAGTAGTTTATTGAAAACAATTGTACATGTCAATGTTAATATATCTTTTATATAATATATAATAATCTGATCAATAATAGGCAATATGCTAAAAATGTTTATATGTGATCAATTGACTCCAATCTGTATGTACAATTTTTTTTTTTAAATATATGTGCTAATGTGTTGGGTTTGTATTTTGTTTGGGTAACTAATTGTCTCGGACTTCAGCCTGACCTGTGTCAACGTAGCAAGCATCGGCACACTCGTATATTAACTTTAAGCCGGTATACGGCGATAGTACCTATGCGCTACCTAAAGCAAGTCACTGAGTGTATCTGCTAGTGACAAGCCCTATAAAGTCGTTCCCTGGTCTATCAACAATAGTGAAATCATAATAGATTGTTAGAAAAATACAGCCTGTCCACACAACCACAGAAAGGGTTTCAACACAACAAATAGGTGTGTAATAATTTTATACCAACAACTTTATTAAGGAAATTTGATATTATAATTCATTGATAACATAAAACTGTCTACATATATGCAATGTGACTAAATTTAATATTTACCATACAACCAATACACATAGACATGCATTATCAACAATAAAGCATTTTAGCTCATAACAGGGTAATTATAGTATCATTTAAGGTCGGTAAGTGTACCATGTGGTAAGCGTATATAGTTATAAATATAATAACAACAAATCAAAAGTGCATGGTTATATGGTAAAATAAAAAATATGTATTATCAGCCAGACTGAGTGTAATTGCCATGCTCTGTGCATGAATTACATAAGGTTACCATAGTAACTACTCACAACACAGACACATAATAAACCAAAACCATCTCGCTGTCAATATCATATTTGTATGTAATATTCTATTTATGCATATTATATTCTAACACCATCTGGTATTATGCATGGTACACGAGTATGATGAACTATACATGTACATACTCACTCACCACCATAACCATAGATCCGTACATGCATACTAGCAGACACATGCATACATAAACATATGTATGCAAATATATACACTCATAAACAACACACATAACAAATCCCCCTCTTGGAGCATTGTCACATCTCCATATATAAGTACAACTATGAATAAGAGAGATCTGATGTGTACGTGTTATTCCACATATAAAATAAAAGGAATTAATGATAGGTTGTAAATGGTCTATATACCACTATGGTCAGTAAAAATGTATTATCTTTGAACTCAATGATTGTAGTTATTATATGGAAGAAGGGCCATCTCAGTGATGTAGTTCAAATTGGAAGACAGTGCTAATTCAATGATGAAGGTCTCAATGAAAGAATGGGGCCTACTAAATGATGGAGTTTATAGTGGAAACAGGGCCAACATAATGATGGTGTTCTCAGTAGAACGGGGCTAACTCAGTGATGGAGATTCATCTCAATGATGGAGCTGTCAGTGGAAGAAGGGGCCAACTTATTGATGGAGGTCTCAGTGGGAAAAAGAGGGCAATTCAATGTATGGAAAAAGGGTCCTAACTCAGTGATGGAGTTTTCGGTGGAATAAGGGGTCTAATCAGTGATGAAGGTCTCAGTGGAATATAGGGGCTAACTTAATGATTGAGGTCTCAGTGGAAGATAGAGGCTAATTAAATGATGGAGTTTTTAGTGGAAGAAGGGGTCTACACAGTGATGAAGGTCTCAGTGGAAGATAGGGGCTAATTTAGTGATGGGAGTTCCAGTGTGAATAACGGGTCAACTCAACGATGGCGTTCACAGTGGAAGAAGGTGCTTGACACAGTGATGGTGTTCTTAGTATGTCCGGCCGTGTACATTAACGTCGAAAAGTTTATAAGAGTTTCTTCATCATGTACTATCTTCAATATTACTTGAAGGATTGCTTTAATATTTGGACAGTTATTCATTTGTGTGGCGCACTCGCACCACCAATGACATGACAATGAGTCCAATATGCAATGGGGCATATGCATGTTTTACAATGTCTAGTTATTCCATAGCTCTGCCATGATTATTTTATATCCAGTGACTAGGTCAAATAAGGATATGTTTTTAGAAAGTCTCATGCTGTGGTAATATTTATTTGACTGATGGTGACTCACGGTGGTATCAGGCTATTTTCATATGCAAACAGGGCATGATATTTTTAAGAATTTATGCTAATTAAATGTGTAACCTGAAAAAATAATATTTATGACAAATTATAAAGTATGATCATTGCACATCAAAAAATAAATACGGATAGCAAATAGTAATATCCGTTAACATATTAAGGAAATACGGTTAACGCCCCTCATAGATTGCATGTTCATTTTGCCAGAAAATGTCTCAGAGGATGTCTGATATAAAGAACATTTTGTGCCTACTGAGTGGGCATGTACCTTTAATGATGCCCATGAATAAAACGGGTTCTTAATGTATGATGGTGGGTCTAGTTTTCGGGGTATTAACAAGTTCATTAACTAGCGATTTTTATCAAACATAACATATGAGCTAAATTGTTAGTTCAATAGAATGATGAACATTCCTTTCAATGTTTGTTGCCTTCAAAATAAGATTGTTGTTAGATTAAAGTTCGCGTCAGCTCGTTTTTGCAACACATGAGTCAGCCATCTTGAATATTGACTTATGGTTGGAGTTTTCGGGGTATGTTCCGAAAGTGTCAATAAATTTGCTAATTCGTCGAGTTTTCATTGGCTATAAGATCATCACGCAGATGAATGAGGCACAGTGAAGGAAAACTTGAAAATTTTCTCCTGATTATGATTTTAACAATATTAAAGAGCAGATTAATGGCGGACGCAGAAAATCACGAAAATCATGGTAGGCTCGTGAACAAAGTGAAATAAATGGCAAAAATTACCAGTATTTGGTCCAAATACTGGATTTTGTGGCATGTTTTAAGAACTTACTATAGGTAACGTCATGCTTGTTTTAATTACGTGACGTAAAGCACATCGCGGCTGCACACATGTCTACAAATTACAAAATATGTGAATACCAAGAAAACTCCGACTACCCCGAAAACTGGCGTCATGATCTTACACACTAGATAATATAACTACAGTGAAACCTGTCTAAACCGGACACCAAGAATGGCCAACAACAACAACAATGGTGACATGTTGGTAAAATGTGACTCACGGAAGATATGTGTTTTCGTCATAACTAGATGCAATATTTAGCCACCGGTTGATGGACATACATTTAAGTGCAATATCTCGCTTCGATGGAAATATCAGATGGTAAAATTCAATATTTACTGAGTATTCTGAAGTTTGAAAATCAAATATCGTTTACATATTGACTGTATATATCTAACAAAGTGTCCGCCATTATTGTCCATACTAACAACGCGCTGCGGCCTTTATATTTAGTTATTTCCACACAAAGACCAAACGCGTACATGGGATATAATCCGAAAATCGTCACGGTCTGCTGACCAGACGATAATTGGGCTTCTCGATATAAACATAAATGAATTGCAAAGTTTCCACTGACTTTTATCCGTTTAATGAAAAGCACCTGCACACAAGTAATAATATGAGCACGTGCATATCGCCGGAACGGGCCTCATGCAACTCGTCCGTCAGTAGTGAAACGGACCCGAAGCATGTAGTAAATGCACGGCTATTACGGATAAAGCCGGAAATTATGTCGGAGAGCGACGATAATGACTCGGTTTCGTACGATACGCAAGTCCCTAACCAACAGTTCTACACAAGATTAGATACCGCATTGGAACATGTGCCGAAGGAGCTGTATATAGACGAGCTACTAATCCTATGTAATCACGAAGCTAAACGCATCAACTGGTACCGCGCTACTTAAGCAGAAACAGCGAGACAACGCCAAGATTGCCCGAAAACACGATTGGTGAACAGACGCAACTCTAAATTGGCATCAGGCGCAGAGAAATGCGCACACGACTGTTTTATACTACAGATGTTCATCAGTGGTGAATGCACCAACGAAATATACAATGTGTTTCTATCTGACGAGAAGAGTCCTATAGACCTTACACATGAACCCTCACAGAGCACCCCTATTCACGGTACAACGCTGAAGGAAAGCCTTGCGCTGGCCGACATCTCTGCTGTCGTTATAAAGTTACAGTCAGACGTAAAAGACCTGTTACATCAACGCAAAGAAGACTCGGCCATATTACGCGTTGTAAAAACTCAGTGTGATAGCTTCTCGACATCAATAGGAATGATGTATCAGTCCGTGAACAGTCTCAGATCCTGTTTACAGGATACACAAGACGTGAAAAACGCGATGTCACTGTTAACCAGTGAAATCAGCAAACTTAACGCATCGGTGTATGCAATGAGTACTCAGCTCGTCACTGAACACCGGCGAACTACCGATGACAGCGCTATCCCGGATGGCGCAAGCGCCCTGGCGGCCGGCGATATCGTAATCGCTAATCGCTCGGGAGCTACTGTGGGTAACCACGCCAGGAACGAAACACCGGGTACAACTAATATCGAAACGACAAACAACCGTAGTTTGACAATTAATGAAGCCGTCACAAATGACGTCGTTGTTATTAACAGCAATACAACTACACATGACGACCGAGATATATCGTGCAGCGAGCCCACACATGTGGCTGCAGATAGCAAAATAGCCAAGCGCGACGCCAATGTTGTAGCCAGTAATTTAGCTGCGACCGACGCAAAGTCTACATCTAATAATACAGAAAACAATTGTAACGACAGTGGTAGACCCACAGATGTGGCCGGCGATAATGTCTTTACGGCACGACTATTCTCTGATGTAGTGCAAGATCAGACACATGCTACATTTACACAAAGTAATACATATAATGATACACACTCGTCAAACATTAATGGCCGAAATAATATGACACACCAGCCGCTCCGTCCCGCACGGTAACGAGTCGTGGAACCAATGGAAATCATTGTAGCCGCGGCGCCGCGGGAACAAACCGAAATGGTGAACTGCGGCCTGATTCTGTCAATGGCAGCAATAGCCGTACAATCAACATTGGTCGCGATGTAAACAGGAAAGCTAACCAATCATTGCCATCGGGTTAGCGATTCATTGCCGTGCGAAAGAAAAAGCTGATAGCATACCATATTGGTAATATAGACACTGATGTTACGAAATACGACATTTTAGACTTTTTACAGAGTAAAGAAATTGTGCCAAGACAGTTAAATATGTTTCACAGTAGGAATAGTACCTCAGCAAAACTTGTTGTGTTCTCAGAAATTGGTGAACTTTTGGAAAGGAGTGATTTTTGGCCCCCTGAAATTGTATTCAGGCGATGGATGAATAAGCAAGAGTGGGAGCGTGAGCTAGCAGAGAGAAGAGATGCACGTACACGACAACGACCAAGACAGACAGACACGGACGTCAGGAACAGAGATGATTATTATTACACGCGAACTGACTCAGACTACAGGACGAGCTATGGTGATTGGGGTAAGAATACGTATGATGACTGGACGGAACGCACAGACAATACTGGCACAACAGGGTATCGCGAGCGTGATTGGTTTGACAACGAGAACGAGGACAGATATTAAAATAGTCATGCATCAAACAATACGTGAATCACAAATATACAAGTATCATATCACTCGTAATAATGTTTAGCATATTTTCTTGGAATGTCAGAGGAATAATGTCTACGGCATACTCGTTGTCGCAGTTGCTAGATAATCATAATGTTGATATTGCTCTTATAAGTGAACATAAACTAATGCCACATTCTAAACATTTTGCTGACACTATACATACCGATTATCGATAGTTTACAAAAGTGCAAGGCGATGTGGATCCATACAGTAGGGCATGGTGTGGCAAAGGTGGAGTTAGTATATTCATGATATTAGTTAGAAATAATTTGAATAACTTAACATCACTTGTTGAAAACATGTCTGATAGGATAATAGGTATAGAAGTGAAGTCCCAGCATTCGCTACCGCTTTATATATTCTCAGTGTATATGCCGTCGGATAATAATCTGACGTCATATGATGAAACCCTTTCTGAACTTAAGGCACTGACCACGTACTATATGACACAGGGCCAAGTAATTATAAGCGGAGATTTTAACGCGGAAATTAGGAATAATTCTGACATGACTAAGGCAACATATAAAACAAAGGTGTGTACACAGTCTATACATAGCAATAACTTAATTCCGGTTAACTTATCACACCACCGAAATGGTCCAAATTATAGCTACGTGCCAGCGAAATCAATGATCGATCATTTCCTCGTTGATACAACGTTAATTAACTGCATTGATACATTTACAATACTAGATGAAAGTGATTTGATATTAACATCAGATCATTTGCGATTTTTGGCAAAGATGAGCATAAAACATACATTTTCGACGGACACTGCACCCAGTGAACCAGTAATTGCATGGAACAAGGTAACAGAAGAACACATATGTAACTACATGTATACATTGGACGCTATGTTAGAATCCATTCCCACAGACAGCTCAATATCAATAGACGCGCTGCTTTCGGACTCTATTACAAATACAATTCACTATGCAGCAGTCACTACCCTACCGAAATGCACATTTAATAAGTGTGCTAAGCCGTATTGGACTCCTGAAGTAAAGAAAGCACATTCCACAGCAAGGCAATTGCGAACGGTGTGGATTGGTCAAGGTCGACCACGTGGTCGCGATAACAAATATTTTAAAGATTACAAAGACGCGAAGGCCAAGTTCCGAAAAATTCAGAAAATGGAGTCAGAAAAGTACATGGATAAGGTTTATAGCGATTTGGACGAAGCCGCCGGTTTAGATTATAGATTATTCTGGAAACTGTTACGAAATCATAAAAAGACAAAAGTTCTACCATGCACAGAACTCGTCTTCAATGAGAAACAATACTCGACCCCAGAACATGTAGCATTTGGATTTAGTGCATTGTTCAAAAGCATATTCAATGATAGCGGGCAGACACCGTCGGAAGACAAGGAATTCACCGAGCATATCAATACCATGATCAGTACGTATCTACAAACTAACGAACCAAAGTACAGTGAAGTTTTTTCTGAACCAGTCACAACATTTGAATCACAAGGTTTAATACGACATCTGAAACGAAGAAAAGCTCCGGGCTGGGATAACACGCAGAATGAACATATTATATATGGAAGTGAAAAACTGGTTACAATCATTCCGTTACTGTTTAATAGAATATTGAACCTCGAAACGGTACAATGTGCTTGGCAAAAAAGTATTGTTATTCCCCTATACAAAGGAGGCGGAAAAAGTAAAACCGACCCAGGAAACTACAGACCTATCTCATTAATTCCGTGTTTGTGTAAACTGTTTGAAAAAGTCGTTGTTAACAGAATATGGACATATTTAGATGAACATTCCATTACATTTCCATGCAGTCAACAACAAGTTTTTCAAAAAGACCTCAGTATATATGCTGCTTTTAACCTGCAGGAGACCATTTATTACAATTTGGACTTAGGTAGTAATATTTACGCAGCGTTCTTAGACATTCAAAAGGCTTTCGACACTGTATGGAACAATGGCCTTTTGTATAAATTGTATGAACTGGGTATACAGGGAAAACTATGGCGACTCATTAACAACTACTACTCGAGCTTGACATGAGTAGTAAAATGTTAACGGCGTCACATCTAGAATAATACCAGTAACTCGTAGTGTCAGACAGGGGGGGGGGGGGAGGGGGGGGGGGTGTAATATCTACATTTTTCTACCTCATTTTTGTCAACGAACTACTGGTCCAGTTAGAAAACGCTGGTCTAGGTGCAACAGTGTGTTCGGTTAGGGCCGGTAACCCAACACTGGCCGACGATGTAACTTGTTTATCTACAAGTCCAGATTCTCTGCAAAAACAATTATATACCATAAATGCATATGCTTCCAATTGGAGGTTTGATATAAACTCAGTTAAATCACTAATGACATCGCCGTAACTGACTCTGTGGTACATCTTGGAATTAAACAGTGTGCCAATGCAAAATACAAAGAACGCGTCCATGAGAGGTGTCAAAAAAAGGCAATGATTGGGTTCGGCGTAAAACCTATGTGTATGAATCCGATAACGTCTACAAGCCTATATAGGACAATTGTAATGCCTACCACCCTGTATGGCTGCGAATTATGGAACGGCCTTTCGCGCGCAGACACTGACTGTATTGCAAAACACCAACATACGATTGCTAAATTTATCCAATGGTTTCATAGGAGAACTAGATCAGATATGTGTGAGTCAATGCTGGGGCTTCACCGTCTATCCGCTGAAATTGATAAACGAAAGTTAATGTGTTTATACAAGTTACTGTCATTACATAGCTCAACTATATGCCAAAGTATTTTCTTTAGAAAATTGTTTTTGTACTTGTCTGGATCTATTGCAGCTTATCGTGGGTTCATTCCTGATATATGTGATATCCTGTCCAGATATGGTCTAATACATATATTGCAACACTATGACAATTTGCCTCCCAAATGTTCGTGGAAACGAGAAGCCAGTACGGCGGTCGCTGTCCGCGAGTCCAGTCTTTGGGGGCAGAGAATGGAGAATGACTATGACTTTGCCAGATTTCGGAGAGTACACACTTCTATAGCACCGGCCATCGTCTGGCAGTTTGCAAAGACACACTCTGAGCTAAAACTGGCATACTTTGTTGCTCTGCTATGGACGTGTGTACCGGATGACACTATAATTATATGTTGCCTGTGTGACGGCATCACTGAGGAAACCATATGCCACTATATTGCTGAATGCGCAATCACAATGCCTATAAGAGACGACTTCATGGACAGTATCCACCGTACCTTCTCAGGAGACGTGTACAATGAACTTGAACACTATGTTGGTGAACAATTCTTACAATGTGTTATGGGAGCCGACGTGAATAGCATAACCGATACAAAAGATGTATACACTTTTCTAGGGGCAGTTTTCAAGTGTGCACAAAGCTGCTATGAACTTTACTCTCAGCACAGCATTCGAGCATAAGTTGGATATGCTACGGACTGTAAATTGTGAACATTATTGTGTACACGCGGCTCAGGTGAATACACTGTACGACTTTACGACTTGGGCAATGAACCCTTGACTCACACAACCTCAACATATACACCATGAGTTGTACATTATTGCCATTATTAACTGTTGTAGTAGATGCCTGTATATAATCCACATATATTTGTATTCGTGTATTTTCACAGTTCTTACATGTACAATATCAAATCTCTGACAAGAGGAAATAAAGATATTGAATTGAATTGAACGCTAGTATTTTTCAGCTGTAAAACATGTAACTAAATTATTTTATTTAAATTAATTACATAAGCGTCTATAATGGGAATCTTTTTCTAAATTTGTTATAATATTATCACCTCACAATACAAATACATACAGTTCACATTTTAAATTACTGGTACATAATTCCAGCACAAAAATATTTACACAATTCCCTAACATTTGATTGGCCCGTAGCAAGTCTCTGTCCAAAATATATATCCCTGTAAACTCCCACGCCGAACTACTTTCTACAGGTGCGCTGTCAGTGCTGTCAATGTAAACAATTGGCTGCCGTCTGTCAAAATAAACACATTTTCTTGATGATTTTATTTAAAATGCTGGAATTATAAGGAATGAATGGCCTTTTTGTGGAATTTATCGGGGATATAAACTTGGAAAAGTCGCGGGAATACTGGAGGAGGCCTTCCGGCATTCGCCCAGTATTCCCCCGACTTTTTCAAGTTTATACCCCGATAAATTCCACAAATAGGCCATTCATTCCTATAATGTATAGAGATATGGCTAAAGTATGCCAAGCCAAATTATCTTCGTGTAGAATGTAATGCAACTTTTGGGAATGTAATCAGATAGAATGGTTCCGTTGATTTATAGATGTAAATATTTGTGATTGAAGCGAAAAACAACATATTGGATATCTGAGACATCATCTGAGACACAGTCACTTTAAATATTACAATATAAATAGAGAAAACCAGGCTAGTGTCTTTTGCCGAGGTATTCCTACCGTGTCCGAGCTGAACCTGATAAACCTAATATCAAAAGACACCAGCCTGGTATTCTATTTATCAGGTAACATTTAATGCTCTAAAATGACCACATATGACGTCGTTATCTATGGACAGAAAAGCGGACTTGTTTACTTTGCGTCATTACACTGACGTCATTCGGTTATGTCACGTGACGTCATCCGACTAATGGAACGTCAATTTTCACTTCGTTGTAACCCGGATGTGTGTATCAGGTCAAGGCGTGATACAACACTATGTTATAAGTCAGTACGTATTCAGTCAATACAGAGCAGGTTACCTGATAAATAAGAGACTCTTACCAACATTCCGTCTTGTTGCAACATTCCTCGCCAGCTGGACAGATCTTGTCACAAGTTGCATTCACGGTTGTGTTACTGAAGTATTTTATTGAAAACAATTGTACATGTCAATGTTAACATATCTTTTATACGTAATAATCTAATCTATAATAGGCAATATACTAAAAATGTTTATATGTGATCAATTGACTCCAATCTGTATGTACAATTTTGTTAAAAGATGTATGTGCTAATGTGTTGGGCTTGTACTTTATTTGGCTAACTAGTTGTCTCGGACTTCAGCCAGACCTGTGAGAACGTAGCAAGCATCGGCAAACACGTATATTAACTTTAAGCCGGTATACGGCGATAGTACATATGCGCTACCTGAAGCAATTCAATGAGTGTATCTGCTATTGACAAGCCCTATAAAGTCGTTCCCTGGTCTACCAATAATAGTGAAATCATAATAGATTATTAGAAAAATACAGCCTGTCCACACGACCACAGAAAGGGCTATAACACAACAAATAGGTGTGTCATAATTTTATACCAACATCTTTATTAAGGAAATTTGATATTATAATTCATTGATAACATAAAACTGTCTACTTATATGCAATGTGACTAAATGTAATATTTACCATACAACCAATACACATAGATATGCATTATCAACAATATACACTCATAAACAACACACATAACAAATCCCCCTCTGGGAACATTGTCACATCTCCATATATAAGTACAACTATGAATAAGAGAGATCTGATGTGTAGGTGTTATTCCACTTATAAAATAAAAGGAATTAATGATAGGTTGTAAATGGTCTATATACCACTATGGTCAGTACACAATTATTATCTTTGAACTCCATGATTGTAGTTATCATATGGAAGAAGGGTCAACTCAGTGATGTAGTTCAAATTGGAAGACGGGGCTAATTCAATGATGGAGGTCTCAATGGAAGAAGGGGCCTACTAAATTATAGAGTTTACAGTGGAAAAAGGGCCAACATAATGATGGTGTTCTCAGTAGAACGGGGCCTTCCGGCCTTCGTCCAGTATTCCCGCGACTTTTCCAAGTTTATACCCCGATAAATTCCACAAAAAGGCCATTCATTCCTATACTGTATAGAGAAAATGCTAAAGTATGCCATGTAAAATGTAATGCAATTTTGGGAATGTAATCAGATAGAATGGTTCCGTTGATTTATAAATGTCAGTTTCTGTGATTGAAGCGAAACACAACATTTTGGATATCTGAGACATCATCTGAGACAGTCACTTTAAATATTAGAAAATAAATAGTGAAAACCAGGTTAGTGTCTTTTGCCGAGGTATTCCTACCGTTTCCGAGCTGAACCTGATAAACCTAATATCAAAAGACACTGGCCTGGTATTCTATTTATCAGGTAACATTTTATGCTCGAAAATGACCACATATGACGTCGTTTTCTATTGACAGAAAAGCGGACTTGTTTACTTTGCGTCATTACACTGACGTCATTCGGTAATGTCACGTGACGTCATCCGAACAATGGAACGTTTTCACTTCGTTGTAACCAGGATGTGTGTATCAGGTCAATGCGTGATGCAACACTATGTTATCAATTAGTACGTTACCTGATAAATAAGAGACTCTTACCAACATTCCGTCTCGTTGCAACATGTATGGCCTTCTGGACAGGTCATGTCACAAGCTGCCGTCACGGCTGCCGCTGAAGATACATATTTAGAGGATCGTCTGTTTGTTTGTTTGTTTGTTGGGCATTACGGTATATCAACAGCTAAGGTTATTTAAGGCCGGGTCAATGGGTTTAGTACTAAATCCTATATATTACCTGTACAAATGGAAGGGGAAATCCCAAAATCAGAACTGAATATTTAAAATGAAAAAACTATATATTCAGCTCTGAAATCAGAATAATCCTTATCTGATGCCAGGTCCTCGCTACACCAGAATCACTTGGCCCCCTCCCATAATCAGTTGGATCAGTAATAATCTTACTACTTGTATAATGGGTGATAGACCAATTCAACTCCCAGGTAACAAAAGAGACAATTTTGAAAGATAAAAACATACCTGAGGGCCAAACCAGGCAAACCATGATTCCTATAAGGAGGAACCCCTACCGTTAATTTACGCATTCGCGTCCGCCCGACCAACGACCCACTTAGAGAATTGTAGATGTTTAGAATATATTGTGGAAAACAAAAGTTCGTTTATCACATCATTGTTTGCTTGGGTTGTATTTTCGTATGTGGCTGTGACTGGAGAAATGGTGCTTATCAGGATCTGCACTGCGCTGCTCACGAGATGAACGTGTACGTCATATTTATTGGCATGGTGCCCATATGAATATTTATAGGTTATTTGATCTGTATGTGGATATGTGCACGAGTTTCGCACCGTGCGATATTGAACGCAATATCGTTGTGCGGCGGAACGAGTGGCATCTATCCGCATACAAATCAACTAACCTTTTTATTATATACGTACATCACTCGCGATTTATATGCGTATCCCAAAATTAGAACTGAATATTTACAATAAAAAAACTATATATTCTGCCCTGAAATCAGAATAATCCTGATCTGATGCCAGGTCCTTGCCACACCAGAATCACTTGGCCCCGTCCCAAAAGCAGTAGGATCAGTAATAATATTACTACTTTCATAATGGTCGATAACCCAATCCAACTCCCAGCTAACAAAAGAGCCAAAGATAGAAACATACATGAGGGCCAAACCGGGTAAATCGTGATTCCTATACGGAGGAACCGCTAACGTTAATTTACAGCGTAGTGTTCGCCCGACCAACCACCCACTTAGGGGAGAGTAGATGTTAAGAGTATATTGTGTCTTTTATAATGTCGCTGTGACTACAGAAAGAAATAGGGCTTACGGGTTTTTGCCGTGAATGTGAAAAATATCTGGCATGAAACAGCAACAAAAAAAGCAATTAACAATCTTTTTATTTTTACATTCCAATACAATGGTATTTTGATCATTTTGAAATTTTACTTAAATCACCTCCTTAACTCAAACTCACGTTTCAGAGTCAGCAAAACACGTGTACTGTCGATGATTAATGTTATGCCCGATCAGATAGAGATGGATCTGATACAACTACCGAATGACATATTAGATTTTCCCCCACTGTTCGCATAGTATGGATGAGAAGAGTTGACATTATTTTTCAGCAACCACGATACTTTCTCGACTGGATGAGACGTTATCAATGAGATTACACCCTATTAGAGATAAGAATCCATTCGTTATACTCACACAATATATAATCACACAATGGTTCTAGTTAATTGTGTGTGGTTGAAGACAGGTAGTCACGAAATATGTCATCGTACCGGTATTTACCATGCGGTGGTACTCGCGCTACTTATCGATTGGTTGACAAGGAATTACTTGCTCGCAAGTATTATCGTTTAGTAATACATGTAATTCAAATCAGAAAGTCAGTTAGAAAGATAGAACCGATCTGATGTGTAGTTTGTTTCCTCTTGATAAACTTCACACGCATCACAAATACCAAGCAGACGACAATGTTCCAATTACACGGGTCATGAACATGTCTGTATTTATAGCCGCTCCTTATCGAGGTAAACAGACGGTATATACACGGGTTATCGATTTTACACAGAAGTATGTACACGGGTTATTTATAGCCGAGTGTATTTCCAATTATCGAGGTTATATAGTTCACACGATATCTTCCGGGATGGTTAGTTATTTTATTTTTAATAATTTAAAACTGAACACCCCCTATTATTGCATAGAAAACATAACCTAATATAAGAAAACAAATTAAAAAAAAACTACAACTATTAATTGCCCCAACAAACTGTATATACGAGATATAAACACCTTTACATTGATGGGACGCCAGCAGTCTATGGTGAGACCTTTGCCACCTGTGTTCACTTCATAGATTGCTCTACGCTATCTTGCGGATGGCGGCAATGAGGAGGAGGGGTCCGCGGTAGACAGTCGCTAGATGGAGATGTAATAGATGTGAGCATAACATCTCGCTAAGCATAAAAAAGAAAAAAAGAAAAGAGATTTAAAGCGTCAATACTTAGCGAGGTGAGCCCAGAAGGGTTATGCCGGCGCGAGTTCGAGCCTCGGGTGGTGTCTTTTCATTATTTATTTTTTAAGCGATGTGGGCCCAGAAGGGTGTTGCCGGCGCGAGTTCGAGCCGCGGGTGGGGTCTTTTCTTTTTTTTTCCTTTTTTTTTCTTATATATATACCCCTCACCCACTGGACGAGCACACATGTTTCAATAAGAAAGCAGAAAATACACCTATATCAGCGATTGAGCGAAAATGTCCTGATGCACGTATATGTATAGTGGGTGACTTAAACACGGGGGTGTAACGAACAAGTTTTATGCAGACACACGAATAAGCATATCACGTCCCGAGACGGGCGAGGAGACTTTTTCTCTCGTCGGCCCTCCCTTCCATGACGAGTTTTTTACGTCTTCGTCCGCGAGAATTTGTGGTCTGGCCTTGGACCTGATAGTACCCTTTAACTCCTGGTACCTGGTCATCTCTTCGACGACCAGTTTGAACTCGCCATCTGATATATCGTTGTCTGGTATCGCTTTCGACACGATAACATCGATACTGTTTTTCTTAGATCTCGCGAGAACCGCTATTCGGTCGTGCTTTCGACTCTTGGCCTCTAGTTTTCGACCCACGAGTCTGGTCGTCATGCAAAGCAATCCCGCTCCCGTCGCTATTGCACTCAAGACCACCGCGACCGGCAAGGCAACGATTGTTGATAATAAAGACACACTCCCCACGCCGCTTACAACGGAAGCGGAGGCTAACGCGGTGCTCACCCCATCGACTATATTGACTGCTCGCCTATATTTATTCGCATGACCCGTCCCCGTCTCTCCCTCATGCTGGAGAATCTGTTGTATCTCGACGATCCTGGTCATCCTAAAGGATGCCGGATCGGCCGTTCCTGAAGGTAAGTGTGGATATAGTTTCTCGTCATTCATCATAAATCAAGTTCTATTAACAGTGTCACTACAGTGGAGGAACTCGCTTGGTCACAGTTTTTTGTAACAAAGTTAATACCACTACCGGAGGAGACTTTAATTGGTGGTTCATCATCGAATATCGTAAATCCCGACCTCTGCCCCGCATGCTTGGTGATGCCAGACGTCTGCTCAACCCCGTTCAGGACGAGATTCACTCGGACTTCTGTAGCAGCGTGTCCCTTAAAGTTGACCGAACAGATTGAAATTGAATCGTCCCGGGCGCTGTCATGGTGTATCCCCCATATATGTTGCTCGCGTTGGCGCCGAATGAATATTTGTGGTCCCCCGGGCGCAGTGCACCCCACTTCTGGGTCCAAACTTTTATGATTGGCTTTGGAGCTTCCGATCGCTGCACGTGCGCAATCGCCGTAGCCGCGTCTCTGCGAGCCTGTGCTATGCTCCTCTCCAGCCTTCTCATATTGTGGTTTCATCATATGCGGCGCCCGCAACGGGAACGTCCTGTTCTGAGCTGGAACTACCTGCGCCGAATATGCTCATGATTAATATGTAAATATATAGATTATGTTTAATCGGTTATTTCGAGAACGATCGAAATCGGGTAATAGTTCTTCAACTCGCTTGATCATCGAGAATAGAGATCTTCAATTCGTGGATGTGGCCAGATTCCAAACGTTTCATCTCGGGGGTTGGGAAGTCTAAGGTCACAGTCTCACCATAGAAGCAGTCACTGGCGTGCACAGTTTTTAGTAATGTGCTGGGAGCTCCGTTTAACGTGTTGTACGATGTGTTCAATTGATCCAGGTGCACACTGAGTGTCTTTGGGTTGTCGCCGACGTACTCGCCTGGTCCAAACCATCCCTTATTGTCAGAGTATGTTTTTGTAAAACCGAGCCGCACGGCCAACGCGGGGGTGATCGTTACCCGGTTGGTGGACTCGACGGTCAAGGTCGCGAGTCCGGTGGCTTTCGAGATTATGAGGCTGGCTCGACCATCAAGCTCCACCGTGACAAAAACTAGGAGGGCTCTCGAACTCCTACTTGGCGGCCGTCCTTCACGTAGCCGAACCCTTCGTTCTCCGACACGTTTCGCCATCCGACCGTGAATATGATTGATCTGAGGCCGGCCCGCCGTTTTCTGCAGCATTTGTCGATTGACATCTGAAGTTCACAACTCTCTTTTTGAACATTGGTGAGAATAGCAAACATGATATCTTTTTGATATCCATGGATACCAAGGCTTTTGGCTTTAATTCTAATGCAAACTACAAAGTTGGTGGCGGATACACCCAAAAGGACGTTGTTAGCCACCTTATACACCCAACTGTAACAGTTATACCGGACTGTGGATTTGCCACCAATTTCCCTAACATGTTTGAGACTACTAGTCTAGATGTAATACTGAGATGGGATTTTTCACATATTAACTTCTGGCAGAACCAGCTAAATTTTGCTATTTGGTGCGCAACAGCTGGATGTGGAGTTTCACATCAAGACCATCTGACATCCAAGAATGTCATGCTCCGAAGTGTCTACAACTTTCATGTGTATTACACCAGTAGGAGAATTTTGAAGGAGCAGAAAATACATCTGCCCCAAAACAAGGTTTGGAACCCTCTAGACAACACTTACGATCGTAGAGCTTACGAAAGGTTATGTAACGAATTCAATGTCCCTAAAGAATCAGACTGGAGACAGAAAGTTTATACTCCAACCAACAGTTTAGGGTTAGTTCACCTTAAAGGACTAGTGAGTGGTGGGCATCTTGATTCAGGGCTTGCATATTTCTCAGGGTTACTTAGTGATCGCGGGACTAAAACACCACCAGTTAGAAAAACGACAACATGGACGAAGACTAATTATAAGTTGAATACGATGACGTTCGGTCATGAAGTGCTTGGAGGGCTTGCGTGTAAAGACCGTTATTGTCATTGGCTACCTACTAAAGTAGCTCTCGTGGATTACCTAGACCAGGGTGATGTACATAATGCGTGGACCACATTTATACTAGATAAAAGCACTGGATTTACGCAAGCCGGGGTTATTCGCCTTAACGACTCCATTCGCACATACGTCTGGGCCATCCTCGGCTCACAGTCACAAACTCACAGTTATATAATAGAAGCCGGAACAGAGTTTGATGCGCAAAAACTGTTCTTGGCTATTTTCGAGGACGCCATCTCATCTCCGGTGGGACTCCAGGTGGCGATCAAACGGTATCAAAACGATTTACAATACGCCAGAACGCCTGTGGATTATGTATTTGGAATAGGTCTGTATATGGCGCCGAGCAATATGATACTACGAGACGACCCGGTTGACGGTTACAATAATCAGATAGTAATCGCCACCGTCAACCAAAAAATCGGCCTCAACGGGAACGTGAACGCGGATATCATCAAGCGCACCGCGCATGGAAACGATTTCATAAAACCACAACCACCTACCCCACCACGAAGCACCCCATCAAGTCCTTCGGAACTAGTGTCTCATCAAGTTCCACCTTTCATCCAACTGGTGGACTTGTCACAACCCACGAAAAGGAGAAATTTGGGCTCGTCGCCGCCTTCGTGGTGATCGGACTATTCGCGCTTTGGTTTTAGGAACTCTCGGGCGGTAAATAGTAGGAGACCGGCGATCGCCACGATTAAAGCCCAAGCATTTTCGGCTAGCCATCCGGCCGTTTTTGATAATATAGATAAAACGTAGGAGACGAGACCCCCAATCAACCCAGGCAGCGCGGCAGCCGCCTTTCCGGCTAATTTAGCCAGGAGACTGGCGAGGGCTTTTAGTTGCTTTTTTACCCACTCCTTAGCTCCGCTGGATGGCGCGGGTGCTGGCGCGGGTGCTGGTGCTGCACCACCACCACCCGTGATAGTTATAACTAGGGTCGATATAATCATGCCGAGAGCTGTGAGCATGCTTACTATTGTGACGCCCTGCTCTCTGAACAGAGTGCGAAGATGCTCACCGAGTGTCGTGTCCTCGTGCAGGACCCTCGAGATTGTTTTGCGGATCCGACTTATTTGGGTGCGGAGCGCCTCACGGCAAGCCGATGCAGCCTCCAAGCGAGCTTCTATTTCATCCCGCAACGACCGCAGGCGTTCGGTGATCCGCTCGGTAGATTCTCTATCGTCACGGGCTTCCTCCAGTTTTCTTTCTTCTAGCGCGATATGTTCATCCAGCGCCGCTGAGTATCGTGCTGAGTATTTCGCTTTCACTGGTTTGTATTGTGCGAATAGCGTCGTTGGCTACAATAGGGAACTCATTGAGCTCGATCGTTTCTATCGCGGCGGCCATCTTCGCCATCGTTTCGTCTGTAGACTGTAGGGTCTCTACAACGCGGGCCGGCATAATTGTTTTAGCCCTCTTCCAATCTACGAATCCTAGTTCTTCCCTTATGATTTCGCCACCGCCCCGGTTTCCGGCAATGGTGCTCAGCGCTAGGGGTTTTCCGGTCCTCATGTTGACGATCGGAACATTTGATGATTTTAGTCGCAACCTACCGCGCAGATCCAATTCGAACTTGGAGTAGTCGCGGCCGACAGACGGGACCCCACCTGTTTCTGCCAAAGTGTTCTAGTAGTCGTCTACAGCTGACTCGAATAATTCCCGACTTAGACCAACAGTGTTGGTAGCGCCACCTATTTCCTCGCCGGCTGAAGTTCCCGGTGTCTCTATGAAGGGCGTTGAGTCATCATCATCGAGTAAATAATCGAGGTCATCATCATCGAGGTAATCGTCTCGGTCGCCCGTAGTGCGATCGAATTCGTCCATGCCAATATCGTAACCAGCCATCGTTTCGATGTATTGAACAAAAAACATACGGATTTAATAGAGTTATTTAGTTTCACTGAAAATATGTCTTCGAGTCAATACGGTCGCAAACTCAATCCATACCGCAGACTGCGGGAGCCCCTCGGGGCGAAAGGCGTGAGACAGAGCGTCGTTATTACGAACAACCCATCGACGATCGACCTGAACCAGCAGCTCTTGGCACGCTTCCCCAACCTCGGAGCTAGCGACGTCATTGTGCCGGGGACTGTTCGCCTCGCTTTCACTATTTCGCTGACGTCGTCAGATGCGGACCGAACAGTCGTTCGGAACCTGGGTCGCGCCATCGTCAAGAAGACCATGATAAAGATTTCTGGTAACGAGGTGATTTCGATCGACGACAGCGACGTCTACCATTGTTACCAAGACATGTGGAAGACGGCGCAAGAGCGCGAAAATGCGGTATATCAGGGTATTGACACCAGCCGAAATAGGAACGTAAGCAGACTTAGAATCGGGGCTGGTTACAAGGCAGATAACGTCGCGAGCGACAACGCGTTCGAAATCACTTACGGCAACCCCTTCTACATCCTGCTCGACTTTGAGTTGCTGGAGAGCCACATGCCCTACTATCAGACTGCTTTGGCGGACCGCCTCGAATACGAACTAATGTTCAACGACTAAGGCCGAGTTCTCATAGCCACTGACATGGCATCGACGTATTCGATCAACAATGTTTCGCTGGAGTACGACATGGTCATGATGCCCGAACTCGCGCGATTGATCAGAACCCAGTACGCCGGGCGCGTTGCCATACTTTACGACCGAGTTCTTCGCCATCGCAAGATGACGAAAGACAAAAGCGACACATTGTGGAATATTAATTTGAACGTCCCCGCACGCTCGATGAAATGTATACTGATGCTGTTCGAGGAGGCTCGGTTTGCGCCCGGGGCTAGAAAAAGCGAAAATTATATAACCCCAAAATCACAAATGTCGAGGTGACGATCGAGGGAGTCCCCAATCAGCTCTACAGTCAGGGCCTTCGACGCACCAGCAGTGGGACGAAGCCAGAAAGCAGTTTGCTGCAGGCTCTAAGCGCTCCCCGGAGGTTGCCGCGGTTGCCAAAGACTTGCAGCTCTCGGACGTCTCCCTCGCGGAGTTCCTGACTTCCAAGAACGCGCTATGACTAGACATGCGAGCCAGCGACGAGGACGAAATGCACGGTAGTGGACGCCAAGTTGAGAACGCGAGCGAGGGTGTGATGATCCAGATAGCCAAATAGGCGGACGGAGCTGGCGCATTGAACGTGTACCTATATATAATCACAGATGCGCAACTCAACATCGAAGATGGCCGATACGTCTCAGCTTTGTACTAAAAATAAAAAACCTGGGTTTTACGAAGGATGCCCACTCTGCCATAATATGTGGGCAGACAGGATGCGGAAAAACGGTTTTCATCCTGGACTTGCTAGAGGGCTCCTACCGCGATGCCTTTCGACACATTGTGATCCTGTGTCCCACTGTGCGGCACAACGAGACTTATCAGCGGCGCCCGTGGATATGGACCGAGCCTGAGGTATACGTCGTTGACCCCGGCGACAGGCTTCACGATTGGCTGCGTGGCTTCTACCAAGCCTTTCAGGGCGAGCCCACCATATACGTGATTGACGACTGCTCGGACAAGGCGGCGATGATCAAAAAGAAGGACATGCTCTCCGAGCTCGCATTGTATGGCCGCCGTGCGGGGCAAAGCGTATGGATCTCCACTCAGAAGTACAACGTCATCCTCAAGGATCTGCGCGAGCAAACGAAATGGGTCGCCCTCTTTCATTGCAAGGACCGAGACTCATTCGACGACTGTCTTCGAGAGAACGACGTTATCCCAACGCGCGAAGAGCGCCTGGAGGTTCGACAGATGCTTTCGGAAACTAATCACGCCAAGCTTCTGTTAAAGACTGATCAACCAGCTACTTACAAAGTAATAAGCGCGGCTTAGATTGTGTTTAACGCTCGTTAGTAACTGCTGAGCAAATGCTTAACAATGCTTAGCAAATGCTGAACAATGCTGAGCAATTGCTGAACAAATGCTTAACAATGCTTAACAAATGATTAACAATGCTTAACAAATGCTTAGAAATTGCTTAACAATGCTGAACAAGGCTGAGCAAATGCTTAACAATGCTGAAAAATTGCTGAACAATGTGGGAATCAATTTGTTGTTCCGCTTAATAATTGTTTAGCAAGTATTGCTTTGTTGCGAGCATAACGGTGATCATAAGTATCGGGTGGTGCGCTTGTCAATATGTTAGACTTATGAGGCTAGTCATAATAGTGCTCAAAATGAACTGCGACGAACTTCTCGATCAGCTAATGGAAGAAACAGTCGCGCCGACTGCCGACATGACTGCCGACACGGTTGAAACTGTATGAACGACTGCCGACACGACTGCCGGCACAGCTGCCGATATGGCTCCGAATGAAAACACGACGCGACGCGAAGCAGCTAGCTGCGCTGGTTGCTGGGGGACAATCAGAACAGTATCTCGGTAGGCGTCTCCCAGTTTGTCAGGTGGACAAGATGTCAGATGTGGAGGTCGATAAAATGTATGCTCGATACGAATCTAGGTTAGGTGCAGAGATGACGAAAACTCTTGGATCGGCGGCTATTCATCAGTACGCTACCGCTGTTAGTATAATTCTCCATATACCAAACACCACGGGGTTGATTGGCGATCTAGAGACTGACCCATTTGTTGGACACACTCTTAGAACAGCCTGCTGCTCAATTTATCACAAGTTTGGAATGTTCTTAGCTCCGCTGACAACCGCGTTGACCACGGCTAAGCACTGTCAATATATATGCCCACGAACTATAAGCTCAGAAAATGATGACACAAGACGAGAGTGACGGAGCAGCTTGCTCCAAAGGAACTATCTCTGATTGCACCCCCAACTGCACAGGTGCGGTTGGAGCAGCAAGCTCCGATTGCACGACACAAAAACCCAAAAAGACAGGCAGCTGGGCGGGCAGCGGCTGCCACCGAAAAGCTAAACAAGATAAAATGCTCGCCGAGCTTCGAGAGGCCAAACAGTCGTTATTTGTTCCAGCTCCAACCGCACCTGTGCAGTTGGGGGTGGAAACAGCAAAACGCCTGAAGGTGGTTCCAGCGGAACATCTGAAGACAGCTGCGGTTCAATCTCCGACAGAACCGGCGGAGCAATCGGGGATTGTGGCTCCTACCTTGACCATCCCTTGGTTTGTTGGTGGTGGTCTGGCAGTTGCGGGCACCATGTGTGTGTTTTGCTGTTTCAACAGCATGCGGAACTACCTTTCGCGACAACCACCCGCGATTCCGAAGGAAGTTCCGAAACCAATTGGGCCCCATTTAAACACTGCTCGCGATCCGTTTTATATACAATCATTATAGTTATAACTATATATAATGGCTGAATACTATGGTAAAATAATAGTGAAAGCGGTTTATCACGCCGTGGTGATATCTAGCCTCAGTATCGGGTTTGCTCGACTATCAAAGATGGTCTTCGGAGGGCCCGCTCCCAAATTGGACATGACTGCGAGAGACGTAGTTCTCGTGACCTTGAATGTAGCGGCCGCAGTTGGGACCCGAGATTATATAGTTAAAGCTGGAATTCTACCTGCTAATATATGGAAATAATGGCTTCGATCGGAATACTCGTAGGTGGAGCGTTGGTGAACGGATTGGCGTTCAGCGGTAGCAACTTTCTATTCTCGAAAATTAACAGCTCGGACGCGGATGAGGAGCGCAAGCGTCACAATTTAGCTGTAGAACAACTTAAGAGCGCAGACGCAGCATGGTCGCAAAAACGAACCGCCCGTCTGGACTCGATCAACGAAGGTCTTCGCCGCGAGAATCACGCCGTGCAAACTTTCCGGAGCGTTGACGCCGCCATCCGCGAGTATGCGCAGGCATATCCGCAGAAAAGTCTCGTGCCGCTGGATCCCGAGCCCCAGCTTTCAGATTTATATATGCCGTCAGAGCTAAAAAGACCGCGAGATCGCGTTCGTCGTTGTGAGAATGGTTGCGACATGTCTCGTCAGCTACTATATTGCGAAGCAATAATCATTTGAAAGGGTCTGATTCGTCTGGCCCAAGACTCTCTAGAGACGTGGCGCGAGGACGAAAAGGCGGCCACCCTTTTCGCAAAGCGGATGTTAGATTCCTCCGAGTTCCTTCAGAACTTAACCGGCAGCTACAGCGAAACTTCTAACAAAGATTTAGTATTGACGACACAGTTACCGGACGATCTGGAGAGGACATGCTGGAGACTGTTCGATCTACTAGAATACCTCGCATACGATGGACACGCGCAAGATTGATAGCAAAGTATCGGTTCGCATAGCGCGCAAGCTAGCGAACACATAATACAGCCCCCGCGGCTACTGGAAGGGACTCGCGGCCATCAAGAACCTCGCCGCGGCGACCAAGGTTTCCGAAAACGCTGCCATGGAGTGGTTCAAGAAGCAGGCCATCAAGAAGCAGGCCATCAAGTTCGGACACCAATATGCCAAATACCTTGTAGATCCTCATACGTGATCGACCGAGTGGGGGACCAGGCTGCCTGCCGTGGTCTCCGCACTGAACGGAGAGGTGACCAGATTGATCGGTAAGAAGCCCGTAGATGCCATGAAGGCGAAAACGGTGACGCACAAGACCCGTTGGTTTAGCGGAGAAACGGCTTTCATCGGTTGTTGCCGTCCGGTACCTCTATCAACCCGGATAGCTCGAGGGTGGCCACCGCCGCGCGACTGATCCCGTGTGGTCTCTCAATGTATATCATCTGGATCGATATATTACCAAACCCGATGAGCCAGTTCTCTACTACCTCGACAGTGGTCCATCGCGCGGGTTTGTTCGCGAAGAACTTATTGCGGTGCCTTCTGACACCCAGCTACCCCCGGTCCGTCCGTTGTCATAGTCGGTCAGACTCTCATCAGAGCCTTTCCGTCAGTCAGACTCTCGTTAGAGTCATTCGGTTAGTATTCTCCCCTTTTTCAGAGTTTTTTTCTTTACCTATCTATAGGCTCGGTGTGTACCCCGTCTTCAATCACTCTCCTCTTGTCGTAGTACGCCGACAGCCCAAACTTTTCCTGAGTGTACGTCTTCATCACACTGTTAACCATTCGGAATCCCCTGTTCTCCGCCATGTCCCTTCTCCCTTCGAGAGTGCTCTTGTACCTCCACCAAGTCAGATCGTTAAATATCTTCGACATCCCCTTGGCCGAGTCCTTAGTTTGTTCGCCACCGGTCACGTAGTAACACTTGCTGCACAGAGCGATGGCTCTATCCCCATGGAATTCCAGCTTGAACAGTCCGGGTTCTCTTTTGCTCCAATCGTCCCACATCAACCACTCGGCCTTCTCCTTGTTGAACTTTCTCTTCATCTTCTTTCTCACCACCTTCGCCTCCAGTGCCTTCTGCGACACCGCGAAGTACATGCTGACAGTGTCCATCTGTATACTTTCGAAATCTCCTCGATCCACGTACTTGTCCAAGAAGTCGTAGTAGAACTGCAGCATCCAGCTCTTGGCCAACTGGTAGACCGCTATGCCACACTGAAATGGTATGTTGATTACCACTCGAGTCTTCCTGTTCGATATCTCGTAAGCCTCCCCCAATCTCCTCCAGGTCGTCGAACCACACCAACCTCAGTGTCCGGTCGACAGTCTTCTCATCCTTAGTATAAGTGGTGTTCATGTGTCTCTCTTGTGCCTCTATCAGCTTGCCAAAACACGCGTTGCCAACCAGTTTGAATATCTCCGCCAACACCTCCTTGCTCTTGTCGACGTCCCCCGTCCGTCTGGCATCGGTGACCTCTTTAACGAACCATTGGAACGGTTTGTCGGACGTGTAGTATATCACCTTATGCACCGCCTTGACAATCAGACCGTGCTCCAGATACAAATTTAGCAGCGGGGAGTATATGATCATCTTCTTGTCGGATAGGGCTCCAACAAGCTTCTTACCGTCTCCTCATTTCCGGTCCGTGTTCTTCAAATATGTTATCATGTGTTCCGGGACTTCTGCTTCCTCGACAACTATGTTTACAAATAATGGTGACATTTCCGATAACTTGTCTCGCAGCGTTTCCAGGACCTCCATATCCGAGATACGCCTCGAAGTCGTAGACTATCTGGTGAGGGTACAGAGTCGTCTCCTCCTCGCGCGGCGATGGTGGATATTGGGAATTCCCCTCATTCAACCACTCACACTCCCACATCACCACCAGCTCGTAACCCGCCTCCCTTATTTTGGCGTCTTGAATTTTCGTCCTCTTGTACAGCGATCTCGCGTTACCTCTCCTGCAATGCGTCGGACACCCGTGCCAGTAGCATCCGTGAAACTGAAACACGGTCTTGGTCTCGTGATAGTAACCGTCGACCGAATCGCCGGCCACCCACCTCTCGCCCCCGTGACCGCATCTAGCGTGATGTATGTGCTTTCCCACCCTCTCCTCTTCTCTGCTCAACCATTGAATCGACATCGCGCTCGCTGACCCCTTGGGATAGAACGCCTTCTAGTAGGCCGACTGTGTTCTCTCCACCCTCTTACCGGGACATATCACCACGGTCTTCCCACCCATGCATGTGATCGCGTGCCTGTGCATGTTACACAACTTTGTGAACCGTTGTTGACATCCGGTGCATCCGTACTCATTCGTCATCTTGCGGAGAAACGAGTGACCTCCAAACATTCCTATCGTAATGATCTTCTCCCCAACCGCATCGTAGTTTGCCGGAGACTTCATGAGGTACCACACTCCGTCGTCGGTGGGCTCGTATACACGAATGCCGTGCTTGAAGTGCTCTTCGACCTTATTAACATCGTCCAGGGGGATTCCCTTGCTATCCGGTCCATTATCGTGACCGAGGTATTCGTGAGCCAGAGCTCGTGCCTCCTCACAACAGCGGTCGGGTCTCCCTCCACGGTGGATGGCTATGCACCTAAACAGACACAAGTAGTCGTCGTACGTGTCGACGGAATACATTCCTTTTTCTGTCTTAACCAATCGGGGAGTTTTCCCGCTCCATGAGGAGTTGTTGAGCGTCGATAATCATCTTCACCTTGACCGATATCCAACGAACGAAGGCCCATTTTGTGTTTGGTCTATCGACTTTGTTGATGTCCATTCGAAATTTCTCTCTATCGGATATTCAACTCTCAGCTTTGGCGATCTCGTTTATCCACGGACTGCCCGGTGAGTTTGTGTGAAAGATCATCGTAGCGTCGGTCTCGATGTTCTTAATACGATACGAGCACGAATTCCTCAGATAACATACCGTGGTCATCTCTGGACGAATTTTATTCATTATGCGATTAGCGATCTCCCCGTCTACCCCTCTCTCGAAGGTCCAGACTATCTTCTTCCTACTCCTATAAACAGTTTCTCTAACTTCTGCTTCTTCGGCGAGAATCCTGGGACCTTCCTCCACCAAATCTCTGGTGGTTTTCTGAGTGCGCTGGGATCTTCTTGTACACGCTGCACGTAAGCAGTGGCACGCAGACTGGCCGTCGTCTCGTTCTCCAATTTCTCGGATCGTTTTTCGGGGTCGGCAGGCAGTCGTCCCTCGAAACCGGCACGCCGCACCCTCTCCTCGTGAACGACGGCTCGCGCGTCACTTGTCCTATCTGCCATAGCTTTCTTGAGTCTCAAACCTCTTAGGGAAATTTCACAACTCTTAGCTTGCTCTCTTATTTGCTTTATGGTAGGTATTATTCTGAGTATAATCAATGGATTTTTATCTCTAATACGGTGTAAATTGTTAATATGTATAACAGGTTTTGCTATGTAAGACCGATTTCTGTATTATACTGAGTATAACCAATGGATTCGTATCTCTAATAGGGTGTAAATTGTTGCTATGTATGACAGATTGCTATATATACTGAATATAACCAATGGATTATTATGTCTAATAGGGTGTAATCTCATTGATAACTTGTCATCCAGTCGAGGAAGCATCGTGGTTGCTGAAAAATAATTTCCACTCTTCTCATCCATACCATGCGAACAGTGGGGGAAAACCCAAGTAGTATATGAGGGTCAACAATGTTACCACCTCCTGATGGGAGTCACCGTATGTAGCGGGTGGCTTCCAGAGGGAGGTGGTATCATTTTGACTCTCATATACTACTAGTTTCCACTTTTCCCTAGACCTGGTAGGTAACTTATGGTGTCTATCATATTTTGTTCGTTTGTGAAGATTAAGTCCAGAGTGTGAGGAGTTCATTCCCCCTAAGTCTAGTAAAGTTTTGTACATGTTGGTGGAGGTAATTGTCTCTAATCTTTTCGAGAAACAATGTGGCAGGGTGGTTTTCACTGAAATTTGTAGTTTTTTCTTTCCAATTGATTTCTTTGTTGTTTAAATCTCCCATTATAAGAATATGTGTTGGTTTTGTATGTTTTGCTTCTTTTATTAACATATCTATATTTGCATATGCATCTATCTTACTATTAGGGCTTCTGTAAATGCACCCTATTACCAAAACATCTTTATCTTTCAGTTTTATTTGGCACCAGCTAGATTCTACTTCTTCGTCTATTATATTTAATTCACTGTTTATTAAATCATCCTTAATGTAGATTGCTGTGCCCCTACCTTTATGATTATCTAAATTATTTGTGTATATATCATAACCCGGGATTTTCAAGTGTTCGATTACGGGTTTTATTGCGGTATGTTTTGGACGAGTTTCAGTTATACCAATGACATCTGGATTTTCAATGTTTATTGATGTGTTCAATTCTTCCATTTTGTTTAACAGGATGTCTGCATTGGTATATATTACTTTTAAGTTTGTGTTTCCCAGTTAACGTTGAAGAAATATTGTTCTGCCAGGTGTTTAAGTCACTGGTTATCGTGTTAAAACTAAAACATGCTTCCTACAGACCTAACGTACCCCCACCGTGTGCACGTGTAGGCTGTGTGGGTATTCCGCCCAGAACGGTTTCATCGCTGACAGTGATGCTAGATATGTCCAAGTTTAGCCCTTCCATGCCGTGACCTGAGTAGTTTGGTTGTATGTTTGGATTATGGTTGCGCATGCTTGTTTAATGACCATTAGCATATGGGTTCTGTGTTATGTTTTGCATTGGCTGTTGTTTTAGCTTGATAACTTTGCCTTGTCGGATGGTGACGATTTCTCCTGCATTTCGTCTTGCATGGAGTTCAGCTCTAAGCTTTTTTGATTCATCCCGTTGCTTTGGAGTTAAGTCCCTCGGTATGATGACTTTTTTAAACTGAATAGTTTTCAGTTTGTATGTATCTTGCCTTCTCTAATAAGTTTTGTCTATTTTGTTTGCTTTCTAACAATATTTTGAGTGGCCTTTGTTTTCCTCTACTTTGTTTCCCAGTCTAAAATATTATTTAATTGCTACATCAGGTACACCTATGTATCTTGCTATTTTGTTAAAGTTTTCAATATCTTTTTGGCGTCTGATTTCCGCTTTTTGCTCACTACTTTCGTTGAGATTGTAGATGATTATGTTTGACGCGCGTAGTTGTTGGTCTTCATATTCTTTTATTTTTCTATCTATAACTTGATCTATGTCGGTACTGATTTCTTCCACTACTTTATTTTTGAGCAATTTCACTTCTTTTATGACCTTTTCTGTTGTTACTATATCAAGGTTATCAAGTTTTGTTTCTGAAATTATAAATCTGTGTTCGTGTTTTGTATCCATTTCTTTTAACGTTTGGTTCATATTCCTTAGTGTCGGGAGAGAAACTTTGCAGCTCGAGCAGTGCCACGAAAAGCCTTGAATATCGTTGTCTTCAATTTCATGATATAGTGATAATGGAATTTTCGTACATTTGAGACAATAACGACCTGCACACATAGAGCAGATGAGACTTGGGTCCAGTGCTTGGATTTCTATTTCGCACCTTGGGCACAAATTGGCGGATTGTTCCTGTTGCTTCATTCTTTTTGACACAGGTGTACTGCTGGCTGTTAGGCTACTCAGTCTAATGTATGTGTTATCGTTTTCGTTATTCAAATTAATTTTGAATTGTCTGATTGCGGTTGTAGTATTTGTAGTGGCAGAGCAATCCCTGGCAACTATGGTCTTTGTTGGAAACAATTTAAGATGCTGATAACATAAGACAATGTGGAGTGTATACACTATTTGTGTAGAGTTAGTGTAGATTTACACCAGTTTATGGCACTCATATGGTAGTATGTAGTACTAGAATGTAGTGGCATAACAAGCCCTGCCAACTATAGTATTATACTTTTAATTTTAGTTGATTTAATCAGCACAAGCCACTTATAATGACAGAGCTATCCTTGCAAATTATGCTACAGTTGTGGTTACATTTGTATTACTATTTATAACATGTGCTATAAATCACTTTCTGAATGTTCTTCATCCATACACTCGCAATTAGTTCGTCAGGGTGGAGACCGTCTTTAAGTAGTTTGTGGTTTACGCTATAGAGAATGTTTCCACCTTTAGGCTTCCTGCTTCGGACCAGATCCGCATTGAATTTGGGTGAATTTGTTTCTAGTTCTCGATTTATGTTGGAGATGTGTTTATTGATTGTATCTATACTCTCCCTTAATATTGTGTCTTGCTCTGCTGATACATCATTTATGGTTTGCGCTTTTTTGCGTTTAATTCGCCAGTAGAGTAGTATGGCACGTTTAAGAATGTTAGACCAACTTTGTTTTTTCCGTCGGTGGTAAGGTGTTTAATTTCCTCGTATTTCTGAGTCACAAATATGACCCGTTCATTAAGGCTTTTTCTCAGCTGGATAAGTCTACCATTTTTCTCTGTCAGATCACATGTTCCGGTTCAGATAAACAGATGAATCTTTCCATATTTCTTAAGTAGATCAATGATGTTGTCATGTATCTAAATTAAACAGTCGTCTGTAGTTCGGCCCCCTTTACTATTCCATATGATATTGTAGTTTGTATTCTCGTGAGGTTTTAGGTAATTCCCTTTACTATCTGACACAATTACTGGACGGTATATTTACCTAGTTGTGTCATGGATGACAGGGTCTGGGGAACAAAGATATTTGTTTAGCTTTGACTCACTCATTGGGTGTGTTATTGCAGTATATTTTAGAGATGAAAGTTCTGTTCAAGGAATCTGAATATCATGGCTGATCCGTTCACGGCCTTGCCGTTTTATCGCAGTTTACGACATACATAATATTAAATTCGTAATTGGAACTGTAATGGTCAATTTTAGTTAACTGTTCTAGCTTATAATTGTATATTCGACATGTCAATGTGATAATATTCGCATATAGTTGTGCAAATTTTAATTTCCTTTGTTATCGTCCGCCATTTTGTTTTTCCACGTGCTATCGATATCGGTCAAATCTAAATCTAAATTGTTAATAATGTATATTTCAAATGGTCATGATAGTTCACAGCTCAATCTTATATTTGCATATTCGATATTTAATATGTCAATGTTTATCACTGTTGATAACTCTCGCAACAGTTTTGGAAATTTTAATTTCTTTCGTTGTCGCCATTTTGTTTTACCACGTGCTACCGAGATCGGTCAAATCTAAATTTGTTACTAATGTAGATTTTTGTTAGTCATGATAGTTCACAGAGATGATACTTATGTGCTGTCCAGGAAGACAAAACCAGATACTTAGCTGCGAAACATTGATAAAGACGTGTACATACTAAAATAATATCAATATTCTTCTCCTCTGGAAAATGTGGTCTGTTGTGTGCGCATGCGCAGTCCGTATACATAGTTTGACATTGGTTATCCTTTTATTCCCATTTGTTTAGCAAAACACCAGGCCAAATTGGGCTATTATTGTGACTAAACTTTACACTATATTATAAGTGTCTCAGCTCTCGCGGATACAGCAAATATAAAAGACAGATGAAATATTAAAACACATCCGTAGAGCTCAGATTTTCTAAGCTATATTTAAGGAAGTGCAGATGAAATGGTAATAATAGCATTTCTACTTGCTGCACACGTTTAACTCAACTTGACAGCATAATCTATAGACCGTTCTTCTTTCCCCATCCGATAAGCCATTTTTAGCGCGCCTTCCGAAGGAAGCCGTGCTTATGGCATACCCTCGGCGTCGTAGGTGTCCGTCCGTCCGTCCGTCCGTCCGGGCACACATACAGGATCTTAGGTGGTTAGAGGCGTGGCCTAAGACAAAAGAAAACAATAGATTTATTCCGTTGACCACTTAAGCCTATTGTTCCTTAGGTGGTCATTCCTTTGATCTTTTATATAGTAAAAACCACCTAAGGGATGTCACGTAAGGCCGTCCGTCCGTCCGTCCGTCCGTCCGTCCGTCCGTCCGTCCGTCCGTCCCGTCCGTCCGTCCGTCCGTCCGTCCGTCCGTCCGTCGTCCGTCCGTCCTACCGTCCGTTCCTTTACCGTCCGTCCGTCCTCCGTCGTCCGTCCGTCCGTCCGTCCGTCCGTCCGTCCGTCCGTCCGTCCGTTTTCCGCCGTCCGTCCAGTCCGTTCCGTCCGTCCTCCGTCCCGTCCGTCCGTCCGTCCGTCCGTTCCGTCGTCCGTCCGTCCGTCCTCCGTCCGTCCGTCCGTCCCGTCCGTCCGTCCGTCCGTCCGTCCGTCCGTCCGACCGTCCGTCCGTCCGTCCGTCCGTCCGTCCGTCTCCTCCGTCCGTCCGTCGTCCGTCCTCCGTCCGTCCGTTCCCGTCGTCCGCCTTCCTCCGTCGTCCGTTCTCCGTCCGTCCGTCCGTCCGTCCGTCCGTCCGTCGTCCGTCCTGTCCGTCGTTCCGTCCGTCCGTTCGTCGTCCGTTCGTTCGTCCTCCGTCCGTCCGTCCGTCCGTCCGTCCGTCCGTCCGTCCGTCCGTCCGTCCGTCCGTCCCGTCCGTCCGTCCGTCCGTCCGTCCGTCCGTCCGTCCGTCCGTCCGTCCGTCCGTCCGTCCGTCCGTCCGTTCGTTCGTTCGTTCGTTCGTTCGTTCGTTCGTTATTGTGACTAAACTTTACACTATAAGTATAAGTGTCTCAGCTCTCACGGATACAGAAAATATAAAAGACAGATGAAATAGTAAAACACATCCGTAGAGCTGAGATTTTCTAACATCTGAAACTTGGTGTGTAGCTTGATTCTGATGAGTCGATGCGCAACATTTATTTCGATTTTTGATTCGACCCCCGGGTCATGGATTATCTCCCACTTTTTTACTTAGAATTTTCCAATTTTAGCTTGTAAGTCGTAAAACTGTTAAGCCGTACTAGCTGAAACTTGGTAGGTACCTTCCTTATGATGAGTAGATACGCAAAGTTTATGTCAATGTTTGATTTGACCACCGGGTCATGAATCCTCTCCCCCTTTTTTATTGAGTATTTTCAAATTTTGATTTGTAGCTCGTAAAACTTTGAAATCATAATAGCTATATACCTGAAACTTGGTATGTAGCTTCCTAATGATCTGTAGATGCGCAAACTTTATTTCCATTTTTAATTCGACCCCTGGGTCATGGATTATCAACCCTTTTTGTATGTATCTTCCTTCTGATGAGTAGATGCACAAAGTTTATTTCGATATTTTATTTGACCACGGGGTCATGGATTATCTCCCACTTTTTTACTTAGAATTTTCCAATTTTGGCTTGTAAGTCGTAAAACTTTTAAACCATACTACCTCCACACCTGAAACAAGGTAGGTACTTTCCTTGTGATGAGTAGATACGTAAAGTTTATTTAAATGTTTGATTTTACCCGCGGGTCATGGATTATCTCCCCCTTTTTGATTGAGAATTTTCCAATTTTGATTTGTAGCTCGTAAAACTTTGAAATCATAATAGCTATAGACCTGAAACTTGATATGTAGCTTCCAAATGATGCGTAGATGCGCAAAGTTTATTTCCATTTTTAATTCGTCCCCTGGGTCATGGATTATCACCCCCTTTTGGTATGTATCTTCCTTCTGATGACTAGATGCACAAAGTTTATTTCGATATTTTATTTGACCACGGGGTCATGGACTTTCTCCCCCTTTTAGTATGTATCTTCCTTCTGATGTGTAGATGCACACAGTTTATTTCGATGTTTTATTTGACCCCGGGGTCATGGATTATCTGTCCCTTTTTGACTTAGAATTTTCCAATTTTGGCTTGTAAGTCGTAAAACTTTTAAATTGTACTAGCTACACACCTGAAGCTTGGTATGTCGCTTCCTTATGATGCGTAGATGAGTAAAGTTTATTTCTATTTTTTATTCGACCTCGGGGTCATGGATTATCACCCACTTTTCCACTTGCAAGTCATAAAACTGTTAAACCGTACTAACTACATACCTGAAACTTGGTATATATTTTCCTTATGATGAGTCGATGTGCAGCATTTATTTTGATATTTTATTTGACCCCCGGGGTCATGGATCATCTCCCCCTTTTCAACTTAGAAGTTTCCAATGTTGGCTTGTAAGTCTTAATTTTTTTTAATTGTACTAGCTACACACCTGAAACTTGGTATGTGTCTTGCTTCTGATGAGTCGATGTGCAACATTTATTTCGATGTTTTATTCGGCCCTCGGGTGATGGATTATCTCCCCCTTTTCGACTAAGAATTTTCGATTATTTGGCTTGTAAGTCGTAAAACTTTTAAACCATAATAGCTACAGACCTGAAACTTGTTATGTAACTTCCTTATGATGAGTAGATGCAGAAAGTTTATTTACATTTTTTATTTGATCCCCGGGTCACGGATTATCTCCCCCTTTCGACTTAGAATTTTCCAATTTTGGCTTGTAAGTCGTAAAACGTTTAAATAGCTACACACTTGAAACTTGGTATGTAGCTTCCTTATGATGTGTAGATGCATTTTTCAGTCCATATTTTGACTTGTGCATATTAACCGGACCAAGTTTAAACAACGTTCGATTCCGTCCGATTCAAATATCTCTGCAGAATGTTCAGACTAACTACATCGGTAATGCTGCTAAATAAGTGTTAACGGCCGGAACATGGTCATCATTAAAAGCAAGAAACCACAGAGGTATTGATGAACAATAAGATTTTTCCGAGACCTCATGGGGGCCGCCATTAATCCAGTGTAAACAATAGACCACGTGATCCCATTCCCTGAGTAGCCCCCGCTTCGTGAGACGGTGTGCTAATCATGATAATATGTACCCCAACATCTAATTATAAATACACGTGTGACTTTGTGTGGAAACAATCGATAACTCGTTGCAGTGTGACGAGTTGTTGATCTGATGACATCACACAGCTGTAAATTTTGACCCTTAGGCAATGTTTTGAAATTGACGCGTGGTTTTGATGTGTGCCCACACCTCGGTGTCAGAGACAATACACTCTCGATTATACGCAGATCTATTAAACGGCTGGTTATTTAAAAAAAATCGATTTTCGGAGGCCGGAATGTTAAAAGCGTGAGACATATTTTAAGTTGTTCAATACACGTCGATATTGTTTTTAGAAAATCAGTAATATTTTACATAAAATGTTGTTGAAAAGTTGACAAAAATTCTATCACCGTATTTAGTTTTGCCGATATTGTTTTAAAAAATCAGTAATATTTTCCGTAAATGGTGTTGAAAATTTACACAAAATATATCGCCGGATTTCACCGGTATTAGCTTAGGAAATCACCAATATTTTCCGTATGTGTTGACACAAAATTCAGCTCTCACGCGGAATTCAAATCAAATAAAAAATACTAATTTAATAAATAGACGCCGAAGGCTACTGTGATGATAGCCACAGGCATAGTTCGAACAGTGTTATTATCAGATGGAGGACATTAATTATTTCAAATTCATAAAAAAAAAATGTTTGCTCTACGAAAAGTTAGCTTATTCGAAAAGAGCCAACATTTAATGCAATTGTGACGCCAACTAAATATATTTTGGGACAGTAAACAATTATTAAAATCACAAAATTAATGGGGAAAGAAAAGTATACCAACTCGAGGTTTGAACACCCGACCCTTTCGGAAATCGGTAATTCAATCATAAAAGTCAGCAACCGTAACCTCACGACTATTGTACCATTTACGATGATTACATTTGTACAGAACTACTATCAGTATTACGCAAACATTTTAACGTAATAATTATTAAATTAATTGCAACTCCGTCTACAACGATACCTTTACAGCGAAACGCTATTGAAACAACATGTATTAGTACCCATAACATAACACAGTAATGTATCATTATATATCACAGGAGATATATTAAAACTATATAAACTAAAACTAATGAAACTAGTTCCCATACGTGGTTGTGGTGTATATTGATTATCTCCCTTGACGAAAGTAGTTCAGCGATTTATTAATTCCATTTTGGTTGGCAAGTCGTAAAACTTTTAAACCGTACTAACTACACACCTGACCCAGGGCTCCAGATAATAAATTAGTAACTGAGTATTGTCACTCCATCATTTCCGAAGCAATTGAGGTTTTTCACAATTTTAATTGGGTAAAATAAAATCACACGTCAACAGACAACAATTATTGAACAGTTCGCCTCAAAATGAAAACATATCTTGGCATTTCATTAGAATTGTCTCCTTGGATACAATTCTAATGAAATACCAAGATGTATTTTCATGGAAAATAAGAAATATATGCTATATTTGTGGTCTGTTTATTGTTTTCTGCAGCATGATAAAGGTACCACACAATTTGTATTGCTTTTTGATATTCGCTTCTTCTGATTTCAATTGGATTTTTGGCAATTTTAATTGGGTATTTAAGCAAATATGTAGCTTATCTTGAACTCATTGACCTTGTATTTGGTATATAGCTTCCTTATGATTAATCGATGCGCAGCATTTATTTATATTTTCGACAAGTTCATGATAATATTTTTTTCTCATATTGTACATTTGTCTCTCAATAACTAAATAGCTATGAATGTCAACGCCTTGCAGATTATTGCTATATTTCAGTGAAACGTTATTCCGCATAATTTATACCGTTGACTGTGGTGTTGCGATATAGTGCAACCTATTGCCTATAAAGCGAAAAATGTGCAGCTATAGCAAAGGGTATAACCAGCTATTGTGACTCTTTCAGTCTTTGTGAAGTTGTGTGCAGTGACAGTCCCACTCCAGGATACAATCGACGGTCGGCGCCATCAACAATCAGTTTATTCGTGACTCGGTCAGGGATGTAGCAGTCATTGAAGTTCTTGGAAGGGTAAGTTGATTATACTAACAAATGCCCCCACCCCCATCCTGTTCGTTTCAATTTACCAATTTACCATCAGAATAATATCGTTGATTTCAATGCAATTTCTTACCATAAAAGCACTTTTAGTCTCACCTACAAAGGTGGAAAATAAGACCTAGCAGTCGAAATTCCGTAATCAACAAAAAAAAACATTTTCCACATAAGTAAAAAAAATGAGCATATCTCTCGATCCGTTAGTCGGATCATTAGCAAACTTCATCACTAACTTCCTCACAGGTGACCTTCACCGTTGTGTAAATAATTTTGGACGTACGTCCAAATATTGAATACCCCTCATCAGTAGATTATTAACGTTGATTGATCATTACAAAATTTTATCAATAGCTTCCTCACATTGATGGCTAGTCACCCAGTGTCATTGTGTGACCTTGACCTTCATATCAATACTTTTGGAATTCTTCATATCTTGACCGACCTTGACCTTTGTGGTGATCGCCTTGTTTAGTGGGCGAGACACTTCCTGGCCTTCGCCTTGTTTTTGAAACGTCATCAGGTGATTTGTTTCTCGCCCAGCGATCACCTTGTATTATCAAAGCTGCTGCCAGCCAGGGGATTAGCTTAGTGATAGCAATGCACTTATGGCATATGTGGGCAGTCTGACGCTTGTAGCTGAATTCACCAAAATCATTAACTACATTTATCTCGCTAAGTGTACTTTGAGGGAGATATTTTCAAATTATGCATATATTAATTTCCTTTTTTTAATGATAATGGAATAAATACAGTATAATACATGTACTTCTGCATAATTTTAATAATCAAGTACAAAGTTACTTGTCGTATATCAAATAATGCATTTCAGTACAAATAATAATTACTCCCAGTGCTTATTGTAGATAAGTTGATATGTGGCTGGAGGATTGAAGCTTATATATGTTTTTTTTTAGCTTATATTTAACGGCGGCACTGGCTCTAGGACCTTGCATGCCGTTTCCCAAGAATGGGAGAATGAACGGAGGTAGAGACTTTTTGAGAGAAGCCGGTAATTCGTATTTACAGAGGAACTACGAATTATCGGTACCCATTTACAGCTGGGTGAACTGGAGCAGTGTGGATAAAGTGTCTTGCTCAAGGACACAACGCACGCCGCTAGTCAGGCTCGAACCCACGACCCTTGGATCAGTAGTCCGACACACTAACCATTACGCCACGGCGCTCCACTATGCTTATATATGTCATTTGTGTGACTGGAAGATTGACAGTCGGACTCCCGGGGCCCGTTTCACTAACAAATCTTAGTTTGTTCATAAGTTCGAACTTAAGTTATAACTTATGACAAAAGATATGACCGACTTAAGTCATTGCTTATTTGGTTTCACAACACAAACTTAAGACGGTCATAACAAGTCCGTCATAAGTTACAACTTAGTTATTGTTTACAGCTTCGGTATGTGCCGCGCGGGTTCGAATCCCGCTCGGGGCTTATATTTTGATGATGACTTTACTTTCCCTTTATGTGTTTTGACATCTAAAATAACGGATTTGCAAGCCTAATGTTGAATATTATTAATTTTTAAAAATAATCTCATGTAGAATATAAATTTTTATCTCAATATTCCGACGCCATTGAATACATGTGGATATATTTATTGCCAACTAGTGAACATTATACTGTAATATAAATTGGCATATGACATGAACAGCAAGAAAAGAAGCAATTAACAATGTTTTATTTTTACATTCCAATAAAATGGTAGTTCGACCATTTTTTAAATTTTACTTAGATTACCTCATAAACTCAGAAATCACGTTTCAGAGTCAGCAGAACATATGTACTGTCGATTATTAATGGTATGCCCGGTCAAAATATGGATGTATCTGATACAACTACTGAATGACATATTATATTTATTTGAACTGGACACGGGTAATTTGTTGATTACATGTAGAAATGCATGCACTGTGTGAGTCAGTGTCACACATATATGATTGCCCCTGAACATGTTGACCATATAGGAAAGGATTAATGCGCACGTGCATTCAGAGGACGGGTCTGAACTTTTTGTTAAATGCGTCAGGACTGTTTCTCCATCTAGTCTGAAAAACAAGATATCTCCTTATCAGAAACGAAACACAGGCTAACACTGTCCGCAAAAGTTCTACTCCACTTTCTAGAACCACTTGATTTGTTATGTTGTATATATCTCCAGTAACCGCCAGGAAACTACCAGTTGCGTAAAATCGCAATGCAGTCAACACTTGCAATGACACTGACAGACTGTGTGATCTCAGGTTTGACCGTATAATGTCAGCATGTGCAATGTCGTTTACTTGTAGAAAAAAATCACGAGACAGCCTGAATTTCGATATTTGGTCCTCGTTATCCATGAAGTCTACGTGATTGGTTCGGTCCTAAAGACTCGTTCCCGTCGTAAATTACGCGCCTAGATTATAGCAAATGCAGCTGCCATCGTTTGTATGTTCTGTAAAGAAAGAACAAACAATAGTCGGATAGTCAATCAGACGGATGGACGGACGGACGTTCATACATGACACACCATTAGGTGGTATATTCATCGTTTATAAAGAAAAGAATGACCACTTAAGACACAAAAGGCTTCGGTTACGGAATATGTTGCATTGTTTTTGTTTATATTAGGCGACACCTCCAACCACCTAAGATCCCAAACATGTGCCCGGACGAGGGCAGGGCAGGGCAGGGCAGGGCAGGGCAGGGCAGGGCAGGGCGGGCAGGGCAGGGAGGGCAGGGCAGGGCAGGGCAGGGCAGGGCAGGGCAGGGCAGGGCAGGGCAGGGCAGGGCAGGGCAGGGCAGGGCAGGGCAGGGCAGGGCAGGGCAGGGCAGGGCAGGGCAGGGCAGGGCAGGGCAGGGCAGGGCAGGGCAGGGAGGGCAGGGCAGGGCAGGGAGGGAGGGCAGGGCAGGGCAGGGCAGGGCAGGGCAGGGCAGGGCAGGGCAGGGCAGGGCAGGGCAGGGCAGGGCAGGGCAGGGCAGGGCAGGGCAGGGCAGGGCAGGGCAGGGCAGGGCGGGCAGGGCAGGGCGGGCAGGGCAGGGCAGGGCGGGCAGGGCAGGGCAGGCAGGGCAGGGCAGGGCAGGGCAGGGCAGGGCAGGGCAGGGAGGGCAGGGCAGGGCGGCAGGGCAGGGCAGGGCAGGGCAGGGCAGGGCAGGGCAGGGCAGGGCAGGGCAGGGCAGGGCAGGGCAGGGCAGGGCAGGGCAGGGCAGGGCAGGGCAGGGCAGGGCATGGGCAGGGCAGGGCAGGCAGGGCAGGGCAGGGCAGGGCAGGGCATGGCAGGGCAGGGCAGGGCAGGGCAGGGCAGGGCAGGGCAGGGCAGGGCAGGGCAGGGCCAACCAACACCGTCCTACACCGACCGACACCAACCGACACAGAAACCAAGAGACCAACAAACACCGACCGACCAACTCACACCGACACCGACCGACACCGATTGACACTGACCGACACCGATTGACACTGATAGACACTGATAGACACTGATAGACACTGATAGACACCAACCAACACCGACCGACACCGACCGACACCGACCGACACCGACCGACACCGATTCACACTGACCGACACCGAACGACACCGATTGACACCGATTGACACTGACCGACACCGATTCGACCGACACTGATTCACACTGATAGACACTGACCAACACCGACCGACACCGATTGACACTGACCGACACCGATTGACACTGATAGACACCGACCGACACCGATTGAACCGATTGACACTGACTGACACCAACAAACCTACACCGATCGACACCAACCGACCAACCGACCAACCGACCGACCAACCGACCGACCGACCGACCGACCGACACTGACCGATCGACACCGACCGACACCGACCGACACCGACCGACACCGACCACCGACCGACCGACCGACCGACCGACCGACCGACCGACACACCTACACCGACCGACCGACACCAATCGACCGACACTGACCGACACCGACCAACCCGGACCGACCGACCGACCGACCGACCGACAACGACCGACTGACACCGATTGACACCGACCAACACCGACTGACACCGACTGACCGACACCGACATACCGACACCGACCGACCGACTGACCAACCGACACTGACAAACCTACACCGACCGACACTGACCGACCGACACCAACCGACAGACTGACACCGACCGACCAACACCGACCAACTGACACCGACCGTGCGAAACCAACTGACTGACACCGACATACCAACACCGACCGACCGACTGACCGACCGACACTGACAAACCTACACCGACCGACACTGACCGACCGACACCAACCGACAGATTGACACCGACCGACCAACACCGACCAAACTGACACCGACCTGTGTGAAACCAACGACCGACACCGACATCCAACACCGACCGACCGACTGACCGACCGACATGACAAACCTACACCAACCGACACTGACCGACCCGACACCAACCGACGACGACCGACCGACCGAGGAATCCGACCAACTGACAACCACCTGACCAACCTGACCGACAATGTTGACAGACCGACCAACCGACCGACCGACACCGACTGATCGACCGACACCGACTGATCGATCAACACTGACCGACACCGACTGACACCAACCGACACCAACCGACTGACTGACTGACAGACCGACAGACACCGACCGACACTGACCAACTGACACTGACCAACTGATACCGACCAACTGACTGACACCAACCGACAAACAGACATACATGTACAGCATACAGATGGTTTGTTACGAGCCGGCTCATCTGGATCTACAGTTGTTGTAAATGTTGTCGATAACTGGGCATAACGAATACTGGTAACGACATGACCTACATCACAAATAGCAATACACGGGTAACTAGCACAAGTGTGGCTATCTATATGTAAGCATATATGGTTTATATGGCAGATAATTGCTAAAATAGTACGTATGAAGTGAACATTTACCTGCTGTCAGTGAATTGTTTTCTCCACCTCGGCTCATATGGGGGCATCCATCTTTGTTTATTTCATAAGTTCCGACTTAAATATTTAAGTTATAACTTAAGACTGCTAGCTACCTGTCTTAGTTTTTCATAGTAAATTTCGATTGTCGTTCTTGCTAAGATGTTTTGTGAAACGGACTAAGCACGTACTCCGGACTTAAGTTATAACTTATGACAAAAGTACTTGCTTAGTTCGTTAGTGAAACGGGCCCCCGATCTTTATATGTGGCTGGAAGATTGAATCTGAATCTGGGCCCGCTTCACTAAAGTTCGTAGGACTGAAATGTTCGTAAGTGCAAAATTATGATAGTCTGTAAATGTCGCATTAACACTGTTTACTTGTAAACACTTATTGGATTTACATTTATTGAACATAGGCTGCATATGCAGCCTATGCTCAAGAAATGTAAATCCATCAATTGAAATTTCCAGACGATCCTAAATTTGCACTTACGAACATTTTAGTCGTACGCAGTTTAGTGAAACGGACCCCTGATCTCTACATGTGGTTGGAGGACTGGGGTTTCTGGCAATTGTGGCCAATCTGACTCCTGATCTCTATATATATGGCTGGAAAATTACGCTTATGGCAATTTTGACCAGTCTGACTCATGATCTCTATATGTCACTGTCACTGCAGAATTGGAGCTTATCATGCTTATGTCAAATGTGGCCAGTCTGCTGATCTCTATATGTCACTGTGGCTGGAGAATTGGCGCTTATGGAAATTGTGGCCAGTTTGACTCCTGATCTCTGTACATGTATGTGGCCTTTGTGATTGTGGCTTATATGAATTATGGCCTATCTGGCTCCTGGTCTCTATATGTGGCTGGAGGATTGGGGCTTATGGCATTTGTGACCAGTCTGACTCTTGATATATATGTGTGGCTGGAGGATTGGGTCTTATGGCATTTGTAGCCAGTTTGGCCCCCCGAGAGACCGTGACTTTGTGTCTTCATACGTGTGGTGCTAGCGAAACCAATTACTATACCTAGACACACGTTATGGCCAAATATTATTAAAATCGATAAAGTGGTTCAGACGTTATTTAAGAAAATGAAAGGTGTTACTAACATGTATTACCGCTACATGCCTTTCGACAATGTCAAGGTCACTGAGGGCTCATGTTATTATTGTCAAGGCTGCCAGTCAGGGGATCTTGAAAATATGTATGTTGTAATCATAATGGTTACTCCTGGCAAAGAAATATAAAATGTTGTTCTTGTGTATTTGCAGGAGTATTTGGTGCCGCTGATGTGTCAACATAGTGTCATCGACCTAATGATGTGTAAAGTCAAGTTTTAACTGGTGTTGAGTTTCTTCACAAGCCATAACCCTCAACTCCGCAGAAGACTGTTTCTCTTTGATTTCCTTGAGACTTGTGAAGTAGGAAAGGACTAATTGCCTGTTTCATTAATGGAGTTTATTGGGAAGTGGGAAATGGGACAGGAATACTTGCCAGTTTAATTAATGGAGTTTAACGGTCTGTTAACAGCTATGGGCATTTTAGGCCAGGTTAACGGGGTCAAATCCATATTTCACTTTCATCGATGGGGAGAAAGTCACTGAAATATATATATTCAGGTGTGAAATATATATATTCAGGTGTGAAATAAGAAAAAAACCTGATCGGGTGCCAGGTTCTCGCCACACCAGTCACTTAGCCCCAGCTCCTAAAATATTAAAGTAGCATTAATCCTACTACTTTTATGATGGGTATAACCTGATTCAACTCTCAAGTAACAAGAAAGCCAATCATGCACCTGAGTGTCAAACCAGGGATATTGGGATTCCAGTAAGGATGATTTGATCAAATGGTGTTTAATGGCCTGTCAACAGCTAAGGTCATTTTAGGCCAGGTTAAAGACTTGTTGTGATGGGGGTTAATCACAAAATCAGAAACTAAATACTTAAAGAGAAATTTATAACACAGCCCTGAAATTACATGTATAATAACCAGAGCTGGTGAAATGGTACTCGCCACACCAGTCACTCGAACCCACTACCCAAAAGCAATAGGATTAGTATTAACATTACTACTTGTATAATGGTATAACCGGATTCAACTTTCATGTATCAAAAGTGTACTTGCGGTTCAAACCAGGGATATCAGAATTCTGGTAACGATGCAACCCATTGTTAAATTTACCCTTTGCATACTCCCAACCAACCACCAACAGTAAGGATGAACCCGTCGTTACATTTACCCTTTCCATGCTCCCGACCAGCTGCCCACCATATGAGATTTGAAACCGAGCTACCATTCCTACATGACATTGGCTGTTGCTGGGACATAAAACCCAATCTCTTTCACCACCCATGTGGCGTAAATGGCCAATGACAACGCCAAGTTTTGGCAAAATTTGCATTTTGGCTATCTGTTATTATAACACTCCAACACTAAATCATATCGACTTGAAACATAATATACTTATGTGTCATCATCTGTATTTTTATTCTATCGCCCGCCCATTATTCACCTTTGTTCAAGGTCAAATGAGGGATGGGTGTGGTATGGGGGTTAGAAGTCCTGACTCAAATCCGGAGGTTGTGGGTTCAAACTTTGCCTAGGGCATCACAAAATACTTTCATAGTATTTCCTTCCCACTGGTCTGTCTGATGAGACTTTAATAAACTGTTGTCCTGTCTCTATATGACCTTAGCTGTTGCTGGGACGTAAACCCTTTCACTTTCACTTTCACTGTTGTTTTTGGAAGGTCAAAAGACTAAGGAAAGTAGACATTCTTGACTTTCGAGTCAGAATTCTTGAGTTTCAAGTTGAAAGCTTCAAGTTAATATTATCGAGTTTCAAGTTGAGAACATGGAGTTTCGAGTTGCAAGACACTAATGTCATGTTGAGGACATAATTATGGGACCCCTGATCATCATATGATTCAAACAATTGCTTCGTAAAAGTGATTGAATATATGTACATGTATAGCATCTATATAAACACTGCCTCCTTACTGTATCATATACGGCACATGGAGTGGCCAAGTCGGCCATCTTTGTGTGTGTGCCAGCCATCAGCTAGTTCACCTCTTCCGTCATTTGACAAAGAACTGACAATGAGAAGTAGAACATATGATATAATGTGGCCAATCATACATAGAAAAGCTAGGACAACGGACTCCTATAAATTATACTACACCAAGATGTACTTCAAGTGAGATATTGGTGTACTTTTGCCAACATTCTCAAAATGTACATAAACTAACGTGTACACTTTTCCTAGACACTGTACTGTGATACATGTATATGTAAATACACATGGGCCAGATATACTCTCGCCATATGAAGCTCCACTGCACTATTGTCATAGTCTCTAATAACATAGAGTAAATGTAAATGTATTTACGAAGCAAGTATCTTTGAATCAAACATGATCAAGTATAGAACGGTTCCTCAACGTACTTATAGAAATAAGTTTTTTATGTACATCATATACAATGCATGTCCCCTCACCCCAGCGGTAAAAATTCACCTAACAACATTAGTGATCAGCATCCCCCCGGCTATTGTCGCACTTGTCGCTATTCTGACAGTTGAGCATATGCTTATTACTGCTGTGCATAATGCTTAGGATCTACACTTGCCACAAATGTCACAAGGCCGTTTGATCAGGGCAGTTCTCATAGTTGTGTACTCGAAACAAGAATTCTGATGCAAAACTTGAATATTGTAATTCTAAACATGCTAAACTTGAAGATGATCCCAAAGTCAGAACTGAATATGTACAAATATATATCCTCAGCTCACCAGAATAATTTACCTCCATTTCCTAAAAGTAAAAGGATTAGTACTAATCTTCTTACTTGTATAATGGGTATCACCGGACTGCACAATCAAGTATCAAGAAATGTCAAAATAAAATGTACTCTATTTTTCATGAAAAGTATTGGTTTATTACATTGTAAAGAAAATCTACCGTAAAAACAACATCACACATTATCTAGGGTCGTTCTGAAATCACATGACCCCATACCCTGAAAGGGCAAATGGTTCTGCCATGGCGTTTGTAAGCTTATACAGAACAAAAGGGTAAAAGCTATCGTTACGAAGAAATAATGTAACATTCACTTTTTATCAACACAGATCACATATGTGGCTGTGACTGGAGAAATAGGGCTTATGGGTTTCGCGACCACTATAGCTCCAGATCCGACTGCACACTCTGATCAGGATCTACACTGTTCGCCATTCCGTGAATGATGCACATGACATGTTCTTCCAAGCTATATAGACCACCAGGCTATCAGAGTGTGCTATTGGATCAGGAGCTACACTGGTCACAAATCCCATAAGCCCCATTTCTCCAGTCACAGCCACATATAGCCCCCAGCCGAGAAAATGGACCTGACAACAGGTCCAACAATTGTAGATAGAGGTCCACTTCGCAGTATAAAATCTAATTGTTTTGCTGATGACAGTAATTCAAACAACGTAGGTCATGATCAGATCTATGCACTCACCATGCTGATTGTACATGTTCTAGGGTTTCATTTCTCAGCCTGTAGCTCATAATATTCCCAATAACCCACACTTTTCAATATCTGTATCATCGACGGCATTTATTGATCTAATTGTGAAGTTGTGAACAATGAGTAGCCTGGTCAGATACAAGTAGTGTTATCTGATATCGTAATGGTTATCTGCATAATTAAAAAAAAAACACATGTAGATTTCAGATGAATCATGAAATCTGTCCGATTTTCGTGTTTTTACGGATAATTTCTGAACAGTTCACAAAATATCTGTAACAGGTACATTAAAGGCACTGGGTCTCTGATATGCCTAGAATGTGATGAAACAGATTAGGACAAAATAGGTCAATTTAGATCGTATTTCTGGAACCAAATTATATGTCCAAGTCGTATGTAAAACGAGGCAAAATTCTAAGTCGAAAATGGGGGAGATAATCCATGACTCGGGGGTCGAAAGAATCAAAATAAACTGTATGCATCTACTCATGAGAAAGCTACATACCAAGTTTCAGGTCTGTAGCTATTACCGTTTAAAAGTTTTACGGGTTACAAGGTTGGGGATGGACGGACAAGGGCAACACTAAATGTACCTTTAATGTAAGTGTTATCATATGTGCTACAGTGTGTAGGCTCAACATTACATGTACAATCATTAAAATGAGGAAAATAAAAGCAGCAGCAACTGTTATATTTTGTGTCTCATTATATTCATGTGCATGTATCTACATGTATTTAAGAATACTGGTTGTCATCAGTATAATGCTGAAAAATTGAATAGTTTTTGAGATGACATGTACTGAGAAAATGGATCTTCTGACCGTGTGATAGATGTAGTAGATCCAGATCACCAGTCGCAGTCTAGCAGGCTAATCCGGGTCTACACTGTTTGTTATAACTCTAGGTTAGCGCAAGGATTATGAAATTTAAATAGTCAATACTACTTTTTCCAATCATAACCTTTCAGTAGACAAATTCTGAAATATTAGTAGCCAAATCACTGTTACAGAAACAAAATGGTTTCTGCAGCTACCAGTAGCACCAACCTATGTTATTTAACAATGGAATGTCTAGCATACTTTTACACGGTGGGCATAGTACGTCACATGCACCTGCTATTTGGATGGGATGCACTGAATCAGGTAAAAACATAAAACTATTGATGACGTTTGGTAATTATCTGCCTAACAGATCAAGAGATATGCGAAATTTGGACTTTGTCCAAAATTGTTGATGAAGACATCACCAGAATTGTGACCGCTGTCTCACTTTCCAGTATCATGAGCTAGGATGGTCGCAATTTGGCTACTGAAATTGCCATTTGGCTACCAATATTTCAGAAATCATTCAGATGGCCATTTTTGTTTTTACTACTGATATGTCAGAAATTATACTCTTACAAATAGTGGAGCTACATGTAATATAAAATAGTATTGTTTATTTTAGTATTTTACTGTGACAGTTAATTTCGGCTACTAATTTTAAATTTTACCGCCAATCTAGCATGAGTGAGACAAAAGATATTGATGAAGTTTGGCATATATCCAACAAACGTATCCGGATATATGCGAAAGTTGGACGTACGTCCAAGTTTTGACGGATGTGACCTATATTTTGAGAAAAGTAGGTCAGTGTCACCCAAAGGACCCAGTATGGTATGTATCAATGTAAGGAAGCTACTGATGAAGTTTGGCGAACATCCAACTATTTGGACCTACAATGGACGAACGGTATGTCCAAAATATTGGACGACGACGACTGGTATGCGATTTCTGTGTTTCACTTTCCACTATCGTGGGTGAGACAAAACAAGTAGGTCCTGGTCACTTTAATGACCGAAGGTGGTTAGGTATCAATGTAAGGAAACAACTGATAAAGTTTGGCGAACATCCGACTAACACATCAGGAGATGTATACAATTTGACGGATGTGACTTGTATTTCGCGAAAGTAGGATATGTCACCTAAATTACACAGAGCGGTTATATATCAATCAAAGCTCCAGATAAGCTGCGTATTTGCTTAAATACCCAATTAAAATTGCCCAAAATCCATTGAAATCAGAAGTATCGAGTATCAAAAAGCAATTATAAGTATGTGGTACATGTATCATGCTGCAGAAAACAATAAACAGACCACGAATATAACATATTTTTCTTATTCTTGCTGTCTGTTGATGTGTAAACAGTAGTGTGATTTGATTTTACCCAATTACAATTTTGAAATACCCAATTGGTTCAGAAATGATGGAGTGAAAATACTCAATTACTAATTCCTTATCTGGAGCCCTGATCAATGTAAGGAAGCTATTGATTACGGTTGGCGATTTGGTGGCGATTTGCTAGGATATGTTTTTGTTATTATTTTTCATATCTCTGAACTGTGAGAAGCAGAGGTCTCTTTCCTGCATGTTGTGGCTGTTGCAACCTCAAACTACGCATGCTTTCGGCTTGATATATGTGTTATTGTTGCACCTGTTGTATCATGTTTGTGTATAAAGCAGTCGATTTAGAACGACCGGAAATGAAAAAACTTTCGGATAACTTCGGTTTCGATTAAAGAACCCGGATGATAAAGCGATTAATACATGTACATTGTATATAAATCCTATGAAAGTGGTGGGTCCTGTTCCATCGCCCGGGAATCGCTATTTCCGTATTTCGTACCTCAGGTTAATTGCCAATTAATTAACAACACAAAATATAATAAAATTACATCAACAGATATGCATCGAAATATCTGATTACGTCACCAGATTACAAAATACAAGTAATTAACCCCAAATACTTTGTTTGTGTCAAACATATATGTGACTGGAGAAATGGGGCTTATGGGTTTTGCGACCAGTGTATATCCAGATCAGCATGTGCATCCGCAGTCTAATCAGGATCTGGACTGTTTGTCATTCCATTAATGAAACACCCGTCGTGCGTCTAACAAGCAATATGTAGAGTTTATTCAACTACCATTTTGAAATACCGGATCTATATCACGAGACATCTGGTATTGCCAAATGGTGTAGATCCAAATGAGCCGGCTCGTGATAAGCCGTCTCATCAGAATCTGCACTTTTTGCAAATAATTTTCTTACTTTTGACAACAAAAATATCCCCTTTTCATAAATGGACTAGTCTGAAAACCATATTGTGGCGATTGGATTGGTCCGGAAATCAACATATAATAATCCATCACAAGCAGGCTCATCAGGATCTGCACTTTTTGCCAAAAAAATCTTATTTTGACAACAAAAATATCCCCTTTTCATAAATGGACTAGTCTGAAAGCTATTTTGTGGCGATTGGATTGGTCCGGAAATCAACATATAAAAATCCATCACGAGCCGGCTCATCAGGATCTGCATTTTTTGCAAATAATTTTCTTATTTTTTACAAGAAACATATCCCCTTTTTATAAATGGACTAGTCTGAAAACCATTTTGTGGCGATTGGATTGGTCCGGAAATCAACATGAAAAAATCATCACGAGCTGGCTCATCAGAATCTGCACTTTTTGCAAATAATCTTATGTTTTGCAACAAAAATATCGTCTTTTCATAAATGGACTAGTCTGAAAACCATTTTGTGCATGGCGATTGGATTGGTCCGGAAATCAACATATACAAATCCATCACGAGCCGGCTTATCAGGATCTTCAATTTTTGCAAACAATTTTCTTAGTTTTTTCAACAAAAATATCCTCTTTTCGTAAATGGACTAGTCTGAAAACCATATTGTGCATGGCGATTGGATTGGTCCGGAAATCAACATACAGGCTACGTTCGTTTACTCAAAGTCGCTTACGTCGAAATCACCGGTTACATCGAATTACTAGCACGGTCCCGTTTAAAATCCTATTATTTTCCATATAACTAAGTTCGGTTAAGTCAAATTTCGATAACTCAAATTTTCCGTTTTTTCGAAGGTATATTTAGGTCCCGAAAACGTAAATCTATTGTATTTCACACTTTGTCATCTGCAGTTTACCTGATCAAAGTCGGGTATTCAGACCGTAGTTATAGGTGTTTGCGTTGACACTGATTAAACAGGCCTCCCGAAATGACCGTCGGTGATCATTAAGTGGTGAGCAATAAATGGCAACTATTTTAATTGGACTGGCATTAAATGCTTTTACTCGAACGTTAATTAAAGTGAACACAAGTTGCGCGATTAGAAATGAGTGAAATATTTCACACTCGATCGTGTGTATATATCTCCCGAATGTGACAGCATCAGTATAGGGACGAAACATTGAATTGGCGAGTTTTATGTTCTAAACATTATTAGTTTGTACAATCAAGTCTGGTCAGAAATAATCATTTATAATAGTGTTACAAATCAGTATTTCTTGTTGTTTTGTGTTGTTTCCGTGTATAATTTATTAAAATAATTCATAAAATATTATGTTCTTGTTATTATTTATTTCATTGGTGAACTGAATATGTACATATCGCTACATGCACATGTCACGTGTGCCACATCCGGGTTATCTATTAATTACACACAGACATGCATATGTGTATTTGTAAACAAACCGAAAGTGTTTAAATATGATTTGTCTTAGAAACAGCATTTAACATGTATCCATGTACATTTAATTGCTAAAATAAATCATATTTACTACTCAAGGCAAGTAATCATTTGGTTCTAACTGTCAATAAAATAGTTTGTTGTCCGACAGGTTGCGTACTACGGATACGTCAAACTACGGTTAACTCAAAGTATTTTTTTATCTCCCTTCGAATTCGAGTAAGTGAGTGTGGCCTGTATACAAATCCATCACGAGCCGGCTCATCAGGATCTTCAATTTTTGCAAACAATTTTCTTATTTTTTACAACAAAAATATCCCCTTTTCATAAATGGACTAGTCTGAAAACCATTTTGTGGCGATTGGTTTGGTCCGGAAATCAACATATAAAAATCCATGACGAGTCTACTCATCAGGATCTGCACTTTTTGCAAATAATTTTCTTATTTTTTTAAAACAAAAATATCCCCTTTTCATAAATGGACTAGTCTGAAAACCATTTTGTGCATGGCGATTGGATTGGTCCAGAAATCAACATATACAAATCCATCACGAGCCGGCTCCTCATGATCTGCACTTTTTGCAAATAAATTTCTTATTTTTTACAACAAAAATATCCCCTTTTCATAAATGGACTAGTCTGAAAAAACATTGTGTGGCGATTGGATTGGTCCGGAAATCAACTTACAAAAATCCATCACGAGCCGGCTCATCAGGATCTGCACTTTTTGCAAATAATTTATTATTTTTGACAACAAAAATATCCCCTTTTCATAAATGGAGTAGTATAGTGAGGATGGAAATGATACCACCTAGGTTGGAGGGTCTTATCGAGGCTGAATATGGTCTCACCCACCACAGAAAAGTGTAAAAACTTGTATGCTGAACAAACAAAACTTATGACAAATTATGAGAAAACACATGACAGAAATGTTCATGTTAAAGAAACAAAACCTATAGGTATCATGACAAATATGACAAATTATGAGAAAACCCATGACATAAATTTTCATGTTAAAGAAACAAAAACCCTATAGGTATAATTTTTTATTTTATGGACAAAATAAATTTACAACTCGTCAGAAATCCTCAGACAGAAATTTGCTTGTTAAACAAGCAAAACCTACATGTATACGAAAAAGTATTATGACAAATATGACACCACAACCCTCAACACCAACTTCCGAGTTATTGCAATTGCGAGAAAAGGCGAAATCACTCGGGATCACATATAGTAATCGTCTGAGAGTGCCGGGGTTGACCAAACTGATAAACCCAAAATCCTCAGATCAGACCTCCCGAGATATTGGGAAATTGAGGGATGAAGCTAAATCACTCGGGATCACATATACTAATCGTCTGAGAGTGCCGGGGTTGACCAAACTGATAAACCCAAAATCCTCAGATCAGACCTCCCGAGATATTGGGAAATTGAGGGATGAAGCTAAATCACTCGGGATCACATATAGTAATCGTCTGAGAGTGCCGGTGTTGACCAAACTGATAAACGCAACAAAGAACAGCGCGTTTACGGAGAGGTCTGAGTAAGCGTGTAATCAAAACCGCGCGGGTCCGCGCGATTATAGTGAAAGGACCAGAAATAATGGCGGAGGTCGATTAGCAGAGTGAAACGGTCAAGGCTGGAAGGAGAACAGTCGAGCTCACCTTTCATAGAGCGGTTGGTGGTATTATTTCCGATAGGATAGTAGATAAACTGATGCCCTATATCACTACAAATTTTCATCTTAGGTACGCGTATTCCTACAACCTGAAGCACATCGATGAGGTTGATTCCAAAGGCCAACCTAAAACTATTACATTCTACAAGAATATCGGAGGGAGTCATTGGATGTCATCGCTCTCCGACGTAAAGCGCTGGGTGGCTGTTCATGAGACCAGCCGGATGGATATCGATAAAACTCTCGCCAAAACACGAAGTGGACGTTCATAAGATGGGTGGAAGTGTGTGTCAAGCTCGTGCAAGGAAAGCGCGGGAAGAATTTGGGTCTTAAGTCAAAGTTCGCGGGGGGAGGGCTGCTACCAGAATGGTTGCGAAATAGGAAAGGTATGTATTCTCTAGACCGGTACGATGACGGATTGTGTTTATTTCGATGTTTAGCTATTCACGGGGGGTCTCCAGCAGATAGGTGCTGTGCTTAAAGCGCGGGAGCTCAGTCAGGAGTATTTTGGTAAGATGAAACCACACCCAGTTCCATTTGATAACTTGAAGAAGGTCGAAGAGAAGTTTAATGTTGGTATTGAAGTGCATGAACCCACAGAGGACGGAGTCTGGTATTTGAGAAAAAAACCAGCACATTACGCCGCAGTCGGCACCAAACATATGACCATCGGATTATTCCAAGACCACGCATTCCTTATAACCAAGCTGAAAGGAATCACCCACACGTACTGTTGCAAAGAGTGCTCCCAACGATTCACACAAGCCTGCCACCTGACAAGTCACGCACGCACCTGTATGCGAGGGGAGACCCAAGTAATCTGCGAAGGTAAGATTTTGGAGTGTCCTAGATCCGCGTACGAAAGGGCATTCTTTCCTAAAAGCGCGAAGAGCTACGGCGCATTGGAATTGATGGGGCGCGTTGAGAAGGAGGAAGGCATCCACATGCATACCGAACAGTGCGGGCACGATGGCGAGCGCTGGATTGCCGGAGCTCCAGTAGACGGTTACTGTCAGGAAAATAACACAGTGTACCAGTATCACGGCTGCTATTGGCACGGATGCCCGGCACACTCCATAAGCAGGCGTGACGAGTTTGACAACACCACCAAGCGTGAGAAAATGATTACAAAGGCCGGGTATGAGTTAGAGGTGATGTGGGAGCACAACTTTAAGAAATCTGGTAAAGCTATGAAAACGGGATGTCCTACCACACTCTACCCGCACCAGATTGTGTACGACTTTGAAGCGTATTTGAGCGTAGACGGCCACGAGAGGAAAACGGATTCCCTCGAGTTTGAAACCGAGCATGTCCTGATTAGCGTGAGTATTGGTGATAGTATGTATTCAGAAATAACTCACATATGCGACACAGACCCCGCGCGGTTGGTGACTAGGTTTATGGAGGATTTGCAAAAGCGCGGGAATGCCATCAGGGAAGAGGTAGGTAGAACATTCCGGTCCCCAGATATGGACACCCTGCGGGAGCGGCAGGTTGGGGAGATCGAGCAATGGATATGTCAGGTACCGGTAATCGGATTCAATTGCAGTAGGTACGACATAAATCTTATCAAGAAGTACTTAGTTGGCGAGCTGTCTGATACAACCAAAAATGTACTGGTTGGCAAAAGGGAAAACGCTTCGATATTTCTATTCACACCCGAGTTCAGGTTTCTGGATGTTGCACTGTACCTAGGGCCGGGAGTCAGTTATGACCGGTGGATTAAAGGGTACGGCTGTGAAGCGCAAAAGTTCTTCTTCCCCTACGAATGGTTTAATTCCCCAGACAAACTAGATTATCCCGGACTGCCGGATCTGGAACACTGGTATTCGAGACTTGCTGGTAAACACTTGATCGATGCCACCCAGCTCGCGGAGTGCCGCGCGATTTTCAAAGCGAAAAAGATGACCACGTTCCGGGAGTGGCTGAAGTATTATAACGATTTGGATGTGTCACCTTTCCTGGAAGCATTGGGGAAAATGTGTCGATTTTATAAAGACAAAGGTGTGGATATTTTCAAGGATGCCGTAACTTTGCCAGGTGTGGCGATACAGTATTTGCTTTTGGGAACGGTGTCTGATAAGCCGTTCAATGACAAGCTTCAACTGTACGCGCCACAGGAGGAAACCTATGAGATGCTGCAGAGGGCTCTTGTTGGAGGTCCTTCCAGTGTATTCTCTAGGTATGCGGAAGCCTAAGAGTGTCTAAGATCCGATCCACTCCGGAATGGCACGGCAAACAGTGCAACGCGGTCCTGGGATACGATGCAAACGCTCTGTATTTATTCACACTGAGAAAAGTGATGCCGTGCGGAAAAGAGACGATCACGACGGTCAAAGCTCCCAACAATCCAATTATTATCAAACAATTATGTAAGAGAGTGATGGACGGTAAGTGGTTCGGGTTCGCCGAGGTGGACATCGAAGTGCCAGAGAACCTGAAAAATAAATTCGAGGAGATGTCGCCCCTATTTATAAACAGGGTTGTTCGCGAGGAGGAAGATCCCCAGCACATGATGAAATATCTGAACGTCACAGGCCGGACTCGCGGTGATGGAAAAAAGTTAGTTGGGGCTCTATCGGCTCAGAAAGTGTTGCTGTACGAACCACTATTACGTTGGTATCTCAAACAAGGGTTGCATGTAACTTAAGTGTACCGCTTATTAAACTACTATTCGGGAAAACCCTTCAAGTGGTTCGCGGAGGATGTCACAGCAGCTAGACGAACTGACGACGCAGATAGCAGCAAAGCTGTAGTCGCAGACATAATGAAACTACTCGGTAATTCGTGTTGTGGGAAAATGATAGAAGCGGCGGAAAGACATTTGAATACGACTTACACGAAAGACGAGGAACGTGTTGATAAAGCGTTGCGATCCGCCTTCTACGATGATTTGACAGAAATAGGAGATGCGTACGAAATATCGAGAAAAAATCGAAATCATCCGTAAAGCGACCGTTTCACTGTAGGATTGCCGTGTACCAATTGGCAAAGTTGAGAATGTTGGAGTTTTACTAGGATTTTCTAAATAAGTATGTGGATCTGAGCGATTTCGAATTGATACAAATGGACACAGATAGTATGTACATAGCCACTAATGGGAGGGATCTGAAATCCTGCATTCGCCCAGAGTTGATGGATGAGTTTATAAAAGCGGAACAAAATTGGTTGGCCTGGGATAAGTGGAGCGGACGCGAACCAGGACTTTTCAAGATGGAATTTCAAGGGGATCGAGCAATCGCGTTATCGAGCAAGTGCTACTTTGTAGAGAAGGTGGGTTTGTCAACAGTTGGAGGCACGACCAAGCATTCCTCCAAAGGAATGAGTAAACGAACGAATAATGTAGATTGGGACCGGTACAAAACCGCACTCGAGTGATCTTATGATACAGCGGAAAACAGAGGATTCCGCATGAATAAGGGAGTTATGAAGACATATTCACAGCACAAGCTTGGGTTATCCGCCTATTATGACAAGCGGCGCGTGCTCTCTGATAATATTAATACAGAGCTGTTGATGTAGGACGAGAGCCTGACCGACTATGACGATGGACGGTCCGGGGGTAGCTGGGTGTCAGAAGGCACCGCGAGAAGTTCTTCGCGAACAAACCCGCGCGATGGACATCATCCAAATAGTAGAGCACAGGCTCATCGGGTTTGGTAATAGATCGATCCAGATGACATACATTGAGAGACCACACGGGATCAGTCGCGCGTCGGCGACCACCTTCGAGCTCTCCCGGTTGATAGAGGTACCGGACGGCAACATCCGATGGAAGCCATTTCTCCGCTAAACCAACGGGTCGCCCGCGCGAGACGGCGGATGGTTTGTGCGTCACCTTTTTTTGCCTTGATGGCATCTACAGGTTTCTTACCGATCAATCTGGTCACCTCACCGGTCAGTGCGGAGACCACGGCTGGCAGTCTGGTCGCCAACTCGGTCGATCGCGAATGAGTGGCTACAAGCTCTTTGGCATATTGGTGTCCGAACAACCTCTCAGCCAGGGTTCTATTGAACCGCTCCACGATCCCCTGTCCCGGTGGATGTTGACGCGGCCGCGTCTGACAGAAACGTTGTATTTAGCCAATAGATTTGAGACCGCGCCCATGAACTCTCGGCCGGGATCGACCTGCAGAAGATTCGGCCATTTGAGAGGACTCCTTTTACATATTCGGCCACCTCCTTAGACTCTTTAGTGGCCAGCGGCTCAGCCCCCTTATACCGACTCGCTACGTCAACGATTGTCAGTGCGTACTTGTACGTCTTGCGACCGACGCGATCGTGAGGGAGAAACAGGAGGTCTGCTTGGTGGACTTCGTTCGGCACCGGCACGTCGAATTTCGGCCGCGGAATATTGTGAGGCGTGGGTAAATAGATCTGCCAGATGGCCTGCTTCTTGAGCCATTCCTTGGCGGTGTTTTCGGAAACCGTGGTCGCCGCTGCAAGGTTGTTGATGGCCTCGAGGCCCTTCCAGTAGCATCGGGGGCTGTAGTATGTGTTCGCTAGCTTGCGCGTTAGGCGAACCGATAGTTCGGTATCAAGCTTGTGCGTGTCCATCGTATGCGAGGTATTCTAGTAGTCATGCCTTCGCCAGATCGTTCGGTAACTGCGTTGGCGATACTAAATATTTGTTGTAAGTCCAATCGCAATTGGGGCTGCAGCCACTGGTTAAGTTCCCCCAATTCTTCCAATCGCGATTGGATTGGAACAGGAGTGGGAACTCGGAGGAATCTAACATCCGCTTTGCGAAAAGGCAGACTGAGTGTTCATCCTCGCGTCACGTCTCTAGAGAGTCTTGGGCCAGACGGATCAGACCCTTTGCGCCAGCTAAACGGTGTTTAAGGGCCGTGTAGCCTACATCGATCGGAGCAAAATAAAGCTTGTCAACTAACATCTTTCTATATATATATTATTTAAAAGAAAATTTTTTTAAACAATTATTTATTGCTTTTGCTTAAATGCTTTTCCAATATAGTCGCTGATGAGACCTGCCACACCCATTCCCACGACGATGAACGCGATCTCGCGGTCCTTTTGATCCTCTGACGGTACATAGAAATCTGAAAATTGGGGCTCGGGATCCAGCGTCGCGAGAATTTTCTGCGGATATGCCAGCTTGTACTCGCGCATGGCTTCGTCAACGTTCCGGAAAGTTTGCACGGCGTGACTCTCGCGGCGAAGCTCTTCGTTGATCCAGTCCACACGGGCGGTTCGTTTTTTCGACCATGCTTCCTTTGCGCTGTTGAGTTGTTCTGTAGCTAAATCGTGACGCTTACGCTCCTCACTCGCGTCCGGTCCTAGTTTCGAGAAGAAAAAGCTGCTACCGCTGAACGCCAATGCGTTCATCAACGCACCAAATATCGATAGTCCGATCGCACTAGCCATTTATTTCAATATATTGGCAGGTAGAATTTCAGCTTTAATTAGATAATCTCGGGTCGAAATTGCGGACGCTGCATTCAAGATCACGAACCCTGCGTCTCTTACGGTCATGTCCAATTTGGGAGCGGACCCTCCGAAGATCATCTTTGCAACCAGATAGTGAGACCCGATATCACCACGGCGTGATAAACCACATTCGCTATCATTTTAACATTGTGTCAGCCATTATATTTATTGCATATAAAAGGGATCGCGATCAATGTTTAAATGGGGCGCAATCGGTTTCGTAACTTTCTTCGGAACCGCTGCTGGTTGGTTCGAAAGGTAGTTCCACACACACAGGGTGCCCACAACCAACAAACCCACGGGATGATCCAGGTAGGAGCTACAGCAATCGGGGATTGATCCTCAGGAGAAACAGCTGCCTTCGGATGTGGAACCACCGGGCGTTTTGCTGTTTGAACGGCAGGAACAAATAACGACCGTTTGGCCTCTCGAAGCTCGGCGAGTATTTTATCTTGTTTAACTTTTCGGGTGGCAGCCGCTGCCCGCCCAGCTGCCTGTCTTTTTGTTTTGTTATGTCGTGCAACCGGAGCTTGCTCCTGTGGAGTTTGTTCCTGTGGAGCTTGCTCCCCCAACGCCGTTGGAGGATCAATCGGAGTTGGAAGTGCTGCAATCTGGCTCAACAGTGTTCGAGCAATCGGGGATTGCGGTTCCGTCACTCTCGCAGGTGCGTCTTGTGTCATCATTTTCTGAGCTTATAGTTCGTGGGCATATATGTCCAAATCGACAGTGTTTACCCGTGGTAAACAGGGTTGTCAGCGGAGCTAAGTACATTCCAAACTTGTGATAAATTGAGCAGCAGGCTGTTCTAAGAGTGTGTCCTATAAAAGGGTCAGTCTCTAGATCGCGAATCAACCCCGCGGTGTTTGGTATAGGGAGAAGTATACTAACAGCGGTAGCGTACAAATGAATAGCCGCCGATCCAAGAGTTTTTGTCATCTACGCACCTAACCTAGATTCGTATCGCGCATACATTTTATCGACCTCGACATCTGACATTTTATCCACCTGACAAACTGAGAGACGCCTACCGAAATACTGCTCCGATTGCCCCCCACAAACCAGCGCAGCTAGCCGCTCGCGTCGCGTCGTGTTTTCATTTTCTTTCAGGACCGTATCGGCAGCCGTGCCGATTCCTACAGGTTCAATCGTGTCGGGAAAGATGTCGTGTCTGCAGTCGACACGACTGTCTCTTCCATTAATTGATGGAGAAGTTCGTCGCAGTTCATTGTGTTTTTAATAATTAGTACTATTTTGACTAGCCTCATAAGTCTAACTTATTTCCAAGCGCACCACCAGATACTTATGCTCACCGTTATGCTCGCAACAAAGCTCTGCTCGCAGCGGAGCAACAAATTGATTCCCACATTGTTAACCATTGTTCAGCATTTGTTTAACATTTGTTAAGCATTGTTCAGCATTTTGTTAACCATTGTTCAGCAATTGCTCAGCATTTGCTAAGCATTGTTAAGCATTATTAAGTATTTGTGAAGCATTGTTCAGCAATTGCTCAGCATTGTTAAGCATTTGCTCAGCAGTTACTAACGAGCGTTAAGCAGCGCTTATTACTTTGTAAGCAGTTGGTTGATCAGTCTTTAACAGAAGCTTGACGTGCTTAGTTTTCGATAGCATCTGTCGAACCTCCAGGCGCTCCTCGCGCATTGGGATAACATCGTTCTCTTGAAGACAGTCATCGAATGAGTGTCGGTCCTTGCAGTGAAAGAGGGCGACCCGTTTCGTTTGCTCGCGCAGATCCTTGAGGTCGGCGTTGTACTTCTGAGTGTGGAGATCCATACGATTTGCCCCGCATGCCGGCCAGAAAATGCGAGCTCAGAGAGCATGTCCTTCTTTTTGGTGATCGCCGCCTTGGCCGAGCAGTCGTCAATCACGTATAGGGTGGGCTCGCCCTGGAATCTTTGGTATAAACCACGCAGCCAATCGTGAAGCCTGTCGCCGGGGTCAACGACGTATACCTCAGGGTCGGTACATATCCACGGGCGCCGCAGATAAGTCTCGTTGTGCCGCACAGTAGGACACAGGATCACAATGTGTCGAAAGGCATCGCGGTAGGGCCCCTCGAGAAAGTCGAGGATGAAAACCGTTTTTCCGTATCCTGTCTGCCCACATATTATGGCAGAGTGGGCATCACAAACTTTACTCAAATCTTTAGATTGATTTATTAACAAATCGTTAGATTTAGTAGAGTGCTGAGACGTATCGACCATCTTCGATGTTGAGTTGTGCGTCTGTGATTATATATAAGTACACGTTCAATGCGCCAGCTCCATCCGCCTCTTTGGTTATCTGGATCGTCACACCCTCGCTAGCGTTCTAAACTTGGCGTCCACTACCGTGCATTTGGTCGTCGTCGCTGGCTCGCATGTCTAGCCATAACGCGTACTTGGAAGTCAGGAACTGTGCGAGGGAGACGTCCGATAGCTGCAGGTCTTTGACAACGTTGGCAACCTCCGGTGAGCGCTTAGAGCCTGCAGCAAACTGCTTTCTGTCTTCGTCCCACTGCTGGTGCGCGCGAAACCCCGCGCTGTAGAGTTGATTGGGGACTCCCTCGATCGTTACCTCAACCTTCGTGATTTTGGGGTTATAGAATTTGTCGCTTTTTCTAGCCCCGGTTGCGAACCGACCCTCCTCGAACAGCATCAGTATACCTTTCATCGAGCGGGCGGGTACGTTGAAATTAATATTCCAAAATATTTCGCTTTTGTCTTTCGTCATCTTGCGGTGGCGAAGAACTCGGTCGTAAAGTATGGCAACGCGCCCGGCGTACTGGGTTTTGATCAATCGCGCGAGTTCGGGCATCGTGACCATGTCGTACTCCAGCGAAACATTATCGATCGTATACGTCGATGCCACGTCGGTGGCTATGAGAACTCGGCCGTAGTCGTTGAACGTTAGTTCGTATTCGAGGCGGTCAGCCAAAGCGCTCTGATAGTAGGGCATGTGACTCTCCAGCAACTCAAAGTCGAGCGGGATGTAGAAGCGGTTGCCGTAAGCGCCCGCGATCGCATTGTCGCGCGCGTCGTTATCTAGCTTGTTACCAGCCCCGATTCTAAGTCTGGTAACATTCTTATTTTTGCTGGTGTCAATACCTTGATAGACCGCATTTTCGCGCTCTTGTGCCGTCTTCCACAGGTCTTGATAGCAATGGTAGACGTCGCTGTCGTCGATCGACATCACCTCATTACCAGAAATCTTTATCATGGTCTTATTGACGATGGCGCGACCCAGGTTCTGAACGACGGTTCGGTCCGCGTCTGTCGACGTCAGCGAAATAGTGAAAGCGAGGCGAACAGTCCCCGGCACAATGACTTCGCTAGCTCCGAGGTTGGGGAAGCGGACTAAGAGCTGCTGGTTCTGGTCGATCGTCGATGGGTTGTTCGTAATAACGACGCTCTGTCTCACGCCTTTCGCCCCAAGGGGCTCACGCAGTCTTCGGTATGGATTGAGTTTGCGACCGTATTGACTCGAAGACATATTTAAATACTCTATTAAACCCGTATGGTTTTTTCTTTAATGCAACGTTAAAAATGGCTGATTTTGGATATTGGCATGGACGAATTCGGCCGTGACGATTACCTCGATGATGATTACATCGATGATGATGACTTCGAGGATTCCCTCACAACCTTCGACGAAACTTCATAGACGCGATAGGGAATCCACCCGGCGAGGAAATAGGTGGCGCTACCAGCACCATTAGTCAAAGTTGGGAATTACTCGAGGGAGCTGTAGACGACTACTACACCAGTTTGAAATAAAAAGGTGCAGTCCCGTCTGTCGGCCGCGACTACTCCAAGTTCGAATTGGATCTGAGTGGTAGGTTGCTGCTAAAAGCATCAAATGTCCCAATCGTTAACATGAGCACCGGAAAACCTTTAGCGCTGAGCACCATTGCCGGAAGTCGGGGTGGTGGCCAAATTGTAAAGAACGAACTAGGATTCGTAGATTGGAAGCGTGGTAAAACAAGCATACCGGCCCGCGCTGTAGAGGCCCTACAGTCTACCGACGAAACGATGGCAAAGACGGCCGCCGCGATAGAAACGATCGAGCTCAGCGAGCTCCCTCGAGTAGCCACCGACGCTATTCGCACATTGGAAACCAGTGAAAGCGAAATAGACGGAATACTCAACCTCGACCAAGGGTCGATCGGTGACCCACCGTTACCTCTTCGCTAACTCCGGGGACTCGATAAGGCTCTACAAAAGGTCTGGGCGAACTGGTCCTTAACCTCTCCAAACTCACGGAGCTGGATGAACATATCGCGCTAGAAGGAAGAAAACTTGGGGAAGTCCGTGATGATAGAGAATCTACCGAGCGGATCACCGAACGCCTGCGGTCGTTGCGGAATGAAGGAGCAGCTCGCTTGGAGGCTGCATCGGCTTGCCGTGAGGCTCTCCGCACACAAATAAGTCGGATCCGCGAAACAATATCGAGGGTTCTGCAAGAGGAGACGACACTCGGTGAGCGACTTCGCACTCTGTTCAGAGAGCAGGGTGTCACAATAGCAAGCATCCTCGCAGCTCTCGGCATGACCATATCAACCATAGTTCTAGCTATCGAGCTACTCGTAGGCGGTGCGGCGGCTGTACCATCGCCAGCACCCGCGCCATCCGGCTGCGCCAAGGAGTGGAGCATCTAAATGCCCTCGCCAATCTCCTGGCTAAATTAGCTGGAAAAGCGGCTGCCGCACTGCCTGGGTTGATCGGGAGTGTCGTCTCCTACTTGTTATCTATATTATCACAAACAGCCGGATGGCTCACCAAAAATACTTGGGCTTTAATCGTGGCGATCGCCGGACTTCTACTATTCTCCGCCCGAGAGTTCCTAAAACCAAAGCGCGAGTAGTCCGACCACCACGAGGGCTACGACGAGCCCTAATTTCTCCTCTTCGTGGGTTGTGACACTAGTTCCCGCTCCTGTTCCAATCCAATCGCGATTGGAATAATTGGGGGAACTTGATGGTGTATCCAATTCAGGACTTGGGGGTTCTGCGGTGGGTGCTTGCGGTTTTATGACCGTCTTGGGGGTGCTCTTGATGATATCCGTGTTCATGTTCGCGTTGTAACCGATTTTTTGCTTGGCGGTGGGTGGTTGCGGTTTGATGACCGTCTTGGGGGTTCGCTTGATGATATCCGGGTTCATGTTCGCGTTGTATCCGATTTTTAGCTTGTCGTTGGCGATTACGATCTGATTATTGTAACCGTCAACCGGGTCGTCTCGTAGTATCATATTGCTCGGCGCCGTATAAAGATCAAATCCAAATACATAGTTTAATTGGGTGCTGGCATTCTGCAAAACGTCTTGATACCGCCTGATGGTATTCGTGAGGTCCACCGGAGATGAGATGGTGTCCTCAACATTGGCCAAGAACTGTTTTTGTGCGTCCAAAGCCTTCCTGGCTCCTATTATAGAACTGAGCACTTGCACCTGTGCGCCGAGGATGGCCCAAACGTATGTGCGAATGGAGTAGTTGAGGTGAGTAACCCCGGCCTGCGTGAACCCTAGACCCTTATCTAACATAAATGTACCCCACGCGTCCTGGACCTCAGCAGCCTGCTGTATGTAATCGACGTGAGCTCGTTTCGGAGGTGACCAATTGCAGGATGAGACGCCACAGTGCCGACCACGATACACTTCCGGCCCGAAGGTCATCGTCGCGGGGTCAAAATTTCCGGCGTTCCGACTGACGATGTGGTCCCCGGAGTGATCGTGTCTAAAATCAGTCTGCGTCCAATTTCCGGACTGGCCCCGAATGAGAACGTCCCCGATGCCAGTGCTGCTAGGAAATGCTTTATGTCTCCAGTCCGCGTCTTTTGAAACGTTAAATTCGTTATACAGTCTTTCGAACACCCTACGGTCGTATGTGTTGGAAATGGGATTCCAGGCGTCGTCTTGAGGTAGTGGAATACCTAGTAAATTTGATAATCCTCCTAATAGTATAATACACATGAAAGTTGTAAAAGACCCTCAAGAAGGGATCCTCCGCGAACAGATGGTCCTGAGAGGAAACACCGCATCCGGCTGTTGCGCATCATACGGCGAAGTTTAGCTGATTCTGCCAAAACTGCATCGGTGTTGCTTTCCACCCGTTCACGGCCTCCATGCTAGTAATCTTGGGCAGCCTGTATTGTTCAAAGATGTCGGGGAAGTTGGTTTGAAAGCCTTTTCCACCGCTAACTTGGATAGTGGGGTGCACCAGCCGGGGAGCACCAGCCTTAGTGTCGTATATCCCGCTGACCAGATACTTTGCCTTTGAATTGAAGCTAAATGCCTTGATATACAACGACATTTTAATCAGAGTTTATTCTGTTTGCTACTATCACTAATGTTCAAAAAGCGAGTTGTGAACTTCAGAAATCAATCGACAACTGCTGCGGAAAACGCCGGGTAGGCCTCAGATCAATCACCTTTACGGTTGAGTGGCGAAACTTGGGGGAGCGAGAAGGGTTTTACTATGTGAAGGATGGACAACAAGTAAGTGTAAAGCTGCCTCCCGGACTATGGGGAGCAAGACAGCTCATAGGCTTTGTTTCTACAGAGCTTGGCAACGAAGCAAGTCTCTCGATATCGAAGGCTACCGGCCTCGCAACATTAACAGCCCCGACGGCGCTTTGATAACTATATCAGACCCATTAGGCATTCGCCTCGGTTTCAGCCACCCACTAAAAAGATTGTTTCCCCTCGGGGCCAGAAATTGGTTGGAGATGTGCCTGTGGATCTAGCCTTTACCAAAACCCTCAAAATACATTTGAACCAGTTGAACACGTCGTACAACTTGTTGGATGGAGCCCCCAGCATATTACTTAAGACAGTGCACGCCAGCGATTGTTATTTTGGGGAGACTGTGACATTAGACTTCCCATCCCCCGAGATGAAAGTTTTGGAATCTGGACACATCCACGAATTTACGGTCTCTATTCTCGACGACCGAGCGAGAGAGTTGAATAACTATTAGCCGATATCGGTCGTTCTCGAAATTTCAAAGAATTAGACAAAAGCTACCCAAATTTATATCCATATACAAATGAGTATATACGGGCCAGAAAGTTCTTCCAATTCCAATCGCTATTGATTGTCCCCATCGAAATACAAGGATGGTTCAGGTGGTGGATTCACCCCCACAGCGAGTGATTTTTTAACTACCGGGAAAACCGTAGCACTGGTTGATGACACTGTGACTTCAGCTACAAAACACATTCGTAGAAGTATAACACAACTGAGAACGGACGTCCTAACATCTATAGCACAAGTTCACCAAGAGGCCCGGACGGGGATTGAGGAAGTCCGGACGGGTATTGAGAAAGTCCGATCAGATACACAGACGAACCTTACGGAAGTCTATGGGATGTTGCGCTCTGAGGACCAGACAGCACTTACTGAACTAGGCGGAAAAATAACCGAATTTCGGAAAGAGGCCCATACAGAGTTTATGGAAGTTTCCGATAAACTAAACCGAGTTCGTAAAGACGCGGACAAAGCACTTGAGGATACCTCTGAAAAGGTTCGTGTTGAGGCCCATACCGCAATCGAGAAGCTTGCCGCATTGTTGGACACATCTGTAGAGCAGTTTAAGTTATTACACCGCATAAAACCCATCATCACAGTTTGGGCTGAGAAGCGGGGGCCATTAAATGAGGGGGCCTATGAATATTCATTCGGTGCCAAAACGAATAATAGATATGGGGGATACGTCATGACATCTCCAGGTACACTTCAACGAATGGCGGTCTGTTCGATTAATGCTAAGGGTAAACATGTGGGCGCGGTCATCGTAAATCTCGTACTGGATGGGAAAGAACGGGCGGTTGGAGCCGCTAAACTCGCTGGAGATAGCTCAGGGGTGGTTTTGTTCGCCGGTGACGATCCAATTAGACTTTCCGAAGGTAGTGTTATTAACTTTGTTACGAAAATCGCTGACCCAGCGCGTTCTTCCACTGTTGTGACATTGTTGATTGAAATAAATTTGTAAAATGTAAATATGAACGAATCACCGCTTCCGAGCACGCTTCCAATTTTCAACAATGTTGATATTGGTTTTGGCGAAAGAAGTTCAGATTTTAGGTTGGAAAATATCGTAGAGATGCAGCAGATTCTAAAACAAGAGGGGGAAACTCGGAGGGTAAATGCTAAAAAATATAGACGAGCTGCAAATATAGCGGAGGGGGTGAGCACCTTGTTATCGTCCGTTTCTATACTATGTGTGGCCGGAACCGCTGCATTGTTATCTACAGTTGTGGCAATTCCTATTGCCGCGGGTTTGAGTGGTGTAGCCACTGGGGCGGGACTGCTGTGTATGGCGTTCAGAGTAGTGGGAAGAAAATTCGAAAATAAAAGTAGAAAGCACGACAGAATATCGGTTCTCGCGAGGTCTAATAAATTGAAATTGAGTCGGTGGTGGAGGAGATGTCTCGATATGAGGGTCTAAAAATAATATTAGAAGTAAGGCGCGCGCCACCCTTCCCAAGATTGAGAATACTGATCGGGATAAATTTAGATTAAAACTGGGAGATAAAGTGGGGGGAAAGTTACAGCCCCACCGTGAGTATGTCACCCACCGGCCACCATACATTTCTATAAACGCAAACTGTCCATACTAGGAAGTAATCGTGTTACCGCGTGACGCAATCACCTCTCTTATATATAGCATCTCTCGATAGCTTGTCGCCTATGGTTAAACCAATATTGGAGAAATACACCGGCGACTGTTGTGTATGTTTGAATCAATACACACCGTGGCCTCGATAAGGTAAAATACACTCGGCTGTTCATAACCGTGGAACATTGTCGTCTGCTGATAAAATATCGAGCGTGTTTATTCACTGAGCGGTATATCTGTTAAACTTTATAGGCAAACAGCGGTCGGATAGGAACGCCATTGCTAAGGTAAACAACCGGTATGACAACGGTGGTCGGATGGGAACGGTGCGTTTAACATTGAGATAATATCGGTTTTATCTTTATAACTGACTCGGCTATAAATACACATAACCGTGTAATTGGAACATTGTCGTCTGCTGATAGACAATATCGGGCGTGTTTATTCACTGAGCGCTGTATCTGCTAAACTTTATAGGCAAAACAGCGGTCGGATAGGAACGCCATTGCTAAGGTAAACAACCGGCATGACAACGGTGGTCGGATGGGAACGGTGTGTTTAACATTGAGAAAATATCGGTTATATCTTTATAACTGATTTCTGCCCCGCCATACGGTACATAAATCAGTGTGTTGGTTTCGGCTACTATTTCATGTTAAACAAACAAAACCTATAGGTAAACCAATGTTTGATATGAAGCCATATACTTGTCTCGATTGTGGCAGAGAATCCGCGACATCGCGCGGATTGGGGGTACACAGACGAAAGGCTTCGTGTAGACCCACCAAAGTCTTGTGCGAATGGTGTGAAAAATCAATGGCTAACGCGTCAACCGTAAAGATACATAAACTCATGGCATGCCAGGGGGTTCCTGCAGAAATTAAATCCGATATCATTAAACATAGAACGCTGGTAAAAGCCTAGGAAATCGATTTTTAATCTCTAACCACCAATTTATAGGAGTTGTTTTACACTCTTATAAATTGTCGACCCTATATTAAAAAAGGACTTTCCTTTCCTTTCCTGTGGTGGGTGGGACCATATTCAGCCTCGATAAGACATTCCAACCTAGGTGGTATCATTTCCATCCTTACTATACTACTAATGGACTAGTCTGAAAATAATTTTATGGCAATTAGATTGGTCCAAAAATCCATTCCAATTTCCAGTTACTTATGGGTGAAAGGATTAAATTATAACATTCATTTTATTTTACCTCAGGTTATGACCCAGCTTTTTCATCAAAACAAATATAAAATATGCAAATATATGCCCAAATATATATGTGAATATGTAAGAAATTAAACAAGATTGCGTCCGAAATGACCAAACATTATGGTCGATTCGTACCTATATTTACGAAATTACCGGAAAACATGCGCCTATGGGTACGAATTGACCAAACACGGAACGAAATGGTATGGGTACGAAATGACCCGAAATGACCCGGACACGATAAAACAGTTGTTTTATGTGAAATAAACGAATAAATTTTCGCATGTGTCCGAGGATGTGAAGCGGAACATAAAATTACCTGATTACACAGTAATGCCGGTCGTCGTTAGGTGGTCCGAGGAGATATTTTCCAATATTTATTTTATTTACAAAAATGTTAAAATGCTTCCGGAATGCGCTATGTGTAATCATCAAGTTGTGCATATATACGGGGGTTGCAAACAATACTACAGAGAAATAACCAGAGAAAATATCTCGGGGTACTGAAACACGCACCTGCTGTTTGTTGATCAACAAATATTTATATTTTTATCGGCTACAAAGTCTTTTTTGTACCAAAATGACTGCACACAGTTTCGAATAGGATCTAAATGGAAAACTGTTTGATTTATTCATGGGAAAACCCAATAGGAGGTAAAATTCGGCAGCTTGAACCGTATATGGCCTGAAACTATTAAGGACTGGTTACCTCGAACGGGTTTATATATGAGGCACGTCATGGGATTTTGTACCTTCAGGCAATTGCATAATTTCATGAAATACGTTTACTAAATTTACATTATTTCGACGTCAAACGTTGACACAAATTTCAGAGTAAATGCTGAATCGTGTACTTCAGATTTTTTAGTTTTTTATGCAAACTATTATACATTTTGTAAACGCATTTCATGAAATTACGCAAAATATCATGACGTGCCTCATATGTGTATGTGGCTGTGACTGGATTAACGGAGAGGGGTTTATGATCAGTGTAGCTCCTGTTTACATATAACACTCCTAATAGAGACCTATATCGCTTGTTAGACGCATGACGGGTGTTTCACTGATGAGATTGCGAACAGTCCTGCTCAAATAGCACACTACTGTAGCCTGCTAAAGATCTGTATCGCTTGTTAGATGCATGTTTGCATATGAAAATAGCCTGATATCACAGCAACAATTGTGACCTGTAGAAGCATGACGGGTGTTTCACTAATGGGTTTGCGAACAGTACATATCCTGATCAGACTGTGCGGATGCACAGGCTGATCAGGATCTACACTGGTCACAAAACTCATCAGCCCCATTTCTCCAGTCACAGCAACAATTGTGACCTGTAGAAGCATGACGGGTGTTTCACTGATGGAACGGCGAACAGGGCAGATCCAAATCAGACTTTGCGGATGCACAGGCTGCTTAGGATCTACACTGGTCTCAAAACTGGTCTCAAAACGCATAAGCACCATTTATCCAGTAGGCCATATATTGTCCCGTCAATTGCCAACAATTAAAATGATTATAATCGCGAAGTAGTGTAAGCTAAATTGTCCTGAAAAATAATCCCGTGTCATTTATTTGTTAAAAGCAAACGCTCTCTTGATGTTGTATTTAGATATAGTGTAAGCATTAACAAAACAAATAGGGTTGAACTTTTTTCAAGCGCAAAATTGCTGCAAAATGCAAAATGGCCACCATATAATAATAATAATAAATATAAATAATAATAATAGTAAAATTAGAAAAAGGCCCATAATTAATATTCATGTCGAACCAGTTTTATACTTTATGATAGTGTGTGGTACATTTAGCATGCACAATAGCCATTGATATTAAAGGTACATGGCCACTCAGTAGGCACACACTATAGGGAGACAGATAGTTTTGTATATTCTGTAGATATGACAATGTGCAATGATCATATTTTATAATCTTTCGAAAATATTATTTTTTCCGATGACGCATTTAATTAGTATAAATAATTAAGAATAGCATCCCTCATTTGCATATGAAAATAGCCTGATACCACCGCGCGTCAATATCAGTAAAATAAATATTACGAAATGTTTATATCTGTATAGCGGGCACTCGTAATTTTCAAAACTGGTGGAATTGTGATACATTTATACACTTGTTTAATTCCAGTAAAGAACAGTTTGTGCCTGCTGAGTGGGCATGTACCTTTAATACAAGAGTCATATATTATCAAAACGGGGCTTACATGTATTACATTTTCAACTTTATGAACTTGACCTGTTTTTGTAAGTAAATACATCCTTGAGGTTGTGTCTCTGTCCAACGATATTGTGTGGCTTATACTTTACTGACAATGCCTCAGATGACACGACAAACATGTTGTAATAATATGCCACTCACCATACAGTTTGGCCCCTAACATCCATTTATGTTTACCCTAGTGTCTCGAACAATGAAAGAAAGGCATTTCGTCTCAATTAATCGCATATTGCGACGCTTTCGCCAATATGTATTGCATTAATCATTAAATGTTCAGCCGCTATATTTAGAACTGATTGTATGCATTGTTGTCATCAGTTCACGAGACATAAAGCATATTACCGACCACACACACACTCACTTCTTGTCACACGGCCAATCACATACTAGTATAGCGATTGAAATCACTGTTAGGGGCGGAGCTTCGCGACTGAATAAACAATAAGTACGTTATAGTTCACATATTGAATTTTTAATAAATTAATTTCTCACTCGCTTGCGCTCGTTAAGAGATTAATTTTGTTATACATTTATTTTCAATATGTGAACTATAACGTATACATAGGGTCAATTGCAGTTTTCACTGTTTAGAGAAATCACATTTTCAGACGTTGTTGTTGTTGTGGTAACCACGTGATCATGCACCTTGGATATGTACATGCCAAACCTGCTAGATCCGAATACTGAATACACAATTACTACGGAAAAAATATACTACATAAATTTGATCATTATCGATTGGTTTATTGTTAGGACATATTCAGTTTATTGCAGACAGTGTAGACTCCAATCAGACTACACAGATGTAAACGCTAACATAACACATATGACCGGCTATCTATAAATACATTTGCAAAGGGAAATAACCGCTAGCTACGATCCCTCATTAGACACGGTTGGGGGATGGGGGACGCCGTCTTGTGATCAGGATGTACACTACTATCAAATAGAATAGTCAGTTCTGTTAGTCCGCGGCCCACTGGCGCGCTACTGTATGAGACACGCCATGTAATCTCATAAAAGATATTTACAACATTTTACGATATTTTTACTAAATGACGTCGAAAGTTGACGAAATGTCCAAAGCAAATGCGGAATTATATGCTATTCGGCATTTGCTATAAAACATTCTTAAACTTTCCATGTCATTTACAAAAAAAATATCACTGTTTTTGTAAGTATTTTTCATGAAAATTAAATCACA
>CM055279.1:71476645-71492221 GCA_029237695.1 Conchocele bisecta | reverse complement strand
TGAAAATTAAATCACACAACTTCTTATGTACAAAATCACATGGCGCGTCTCGTATGACACTTGTTTGTCCGATATGAATGGAGACATAAGCAGTAAATCTATACAATAATTTTGTTGTCGTCTTCATGGAACCCAATACAATACATTTTTTTTCCGACTTCGTGGAATTACTAGATGGATTATGTGGATTATATGTGGTTGTGACTGGAGAAATGGGGCTTATGTGATTTGAGATCAGTGTATGTAGCTTCAGATCAAAATTAGCATACTCCCGTAGCCTGATAACGATCTATATTGCTTGATATTAGCATAACTGGTGTTTCCTTGGTGGAATGGCGAACAGTGCAGATCCTGATCAGACTGTGCGGATGCACAGGCTGATCTGGATCTACGCTGGTCGTAAAGCCATAAAGCCACATATATGGAGAATGGTTAACAATCATAGCACACATACTTGGCAATTGTAGCTGCACGTTTTCCGTTTTAATGGTAATACGTTGCTCTATGCGGATACATAACAGTTAACGGTAAGAATTTGCGGAATTGTCATAACGTGTAATTATGATATTATAACAGATGAAGATATCTATATTTTTTACCAACTTGCATACTTTACAAATGAAAATATTTTATGATATACATGAGACGTTGATTACAACACAGATATGTGGTGGTAAACACAATGTTGACTCGTTATTTCTTGTACAGTAAAGATATATATATATATATACTACATGTATAGTCCGCAGACGATAACTTGCTACTTGTTTACATACAAACCGATCATAAACAAAACACAGAATAGGTGAGACAGGTAAATATACCCGTGGCAATATTCCTTTTCAATATTGATTTTTGAGATTTGTCATCAAGTGTTATGTAGTCGAGGGGTTACAGTGAAGATAACAATGCCGTAGGTAGTGAGTTCGAATCTTAGTTTTTCATACATGTATACACATATATTTGTATTTGTTTATATTTTATTATATATTTCTTTTGTATGTGTGTTGTTATTACAAATTACATTAACTAAGCATGAGATAGATTACATGTAGAACGTTAGTCTCTCACTTTGATGAAAACAAATAACTAAATGCACATACGTGTGTACATGAAGAATCTTGGAGTATGTTCTCGCAGATCATATCATATTGAGGTCAAACAGCAATAGTGATAACCCTCACCGTTTCACTTATTCCCTTCTTCAGCAAGCAGTCATAAAAAAACCCAGAATGATATCACAAAAGCAATGCGTTTTGTGAGGTTCGAACTCTCGACCAGATAAAATGAACGAAAGTTCCGCTAACGTATGGATATTCTCCCGCTTCGATACCACTGAGCCACACTACATGTCTATTTTGCGCACCAAAATACACTATTATATTGACATGCATGCACGTGCACTTTATCATGTAGTTAGTATACACGAAAACGAGGCTATGCTATGATAATACACCTGGTCTACCTATATTTGGACTCATCGATTGACCTCCAGCAACTTATTATCGTCTGTCATTTATAGTACATAATATATATGTTTTTGTTCAATCGCACGCACACATGAACTCTTTGTCATATAGCACGATCGCTCACAACAAAGGGTCATTCAAAAAGCAATACACACTACTCGTATGCATATGTTTCTTTTAGTCACACTACTGTATATTGATAAGTGTGGATATTGTGGACTCAGATCAGTATGTAAATATGTACAATGTGTGTATTAACTGTTGATGCGGTGTCCTAGTGCCGTCTATCTCGGGGCCAAGGGACTCTCGTGTGGATGATCATTGGCTAGACTGGTATGAAAATGCAGCAAATACTATATAAGTGTCATTTCGCATGAACTGACGCATCGCTGCTAGCTATAGCGCCCCTACAATGATATATATATACAGCCGAACCTGTGATAAAGACCACCTCCGAATAGCAATCACCTGGCTGTAAGGCCACAATTTTATTGTCCCAATGACACAATTACTATATAAATGTCCATGCGAATAAAGACCACATGTGAACAAAGGCGAGTTTTTCACTTCTCATGGTTGGCCTTTATTCGCAGGTGTGACTGTATATATACATGAGCCGCGCCATGCGAAAACCGGGCTTAATGACAACAATTTCAGTTTTTACTTTTTCGCGTATTCTGAATTGTACATCTTTTAAAAGACATATGCGGCCAAAATTATCAATGTATCCCAATTATTTTTATGACGCGTGGTAAAAACTTATATGACGTTTTAGATCAATGACGTTGAAATTACGACGTTTTTATCAACGGCGTATACAAAGGGTGTTGATAAAATACCCGGACAAGTCCTATAGATTTGTCATCTTTTATCGCATGTCAACCAAATTTGGATATCTCTTAGCCTTTCCAAGTGTTTCCCATTAGGCCAAGACAAAGTATGAAAATAATGTTTATTGCAGTTGCTATTAATGTAACGTCATGTTTTGGATTGCGGCCCAAGTAACGTAATTCCGTATGAATAATTTTCAAATAAGGCAGAGTGTTGGCGTTTCCCTGTTGTTTGCTGCTGTCTGAAATAATTTTGGGGAATAATAGCGACATTATTTAACATTTCGTATGCAACGACATATTTTAAAGTAGGAAGTAGGCCGCTTATAACATTAACTTTGTAACAAAACACGACGTCGTGCAGATTTGGTAGCGTGATACCTTATAATTGTCGCCGTGTGTCTTTCTTGAGGATCGCATTACCATCGCCTGATTCAGACATACATTATTATGCAGTCAAGTGATAAGCTGAAAATTTGATACTACAAATCGTGCGAAAAGCAAGTTTATGACCATCAAATTTCCAATTAATTTCAAGACTTTTCGAAAACTCCACCGACCTCACTGTGTGTTTTGTGCATTATGTATTGCTTATACACAAACAATGAAAGAGCTGCATTGAAATCACTGATTCTGAATCTATTAGAGAGATTTTGATGCATTTGTTTTGCCAAATTCAATACAAACCCTGGATATATATGTTATTATATAGCTGCGTGTTTACCTCCGTTTATGATAAAATGAGTGGCATTAAATGGCATATCATTCGCTAGGTACTGGTTAGAATTGTTCAAAAGTGTCTCAATTTACCAAGATAATAGATGGTAATATCGTTGGCATACACTACGTTGTTCATATTTAAGATTATTTAGGATTCAAGGTGCAGTGTAAGCGAAGACTTCGCTGATATGTAGCCAGTTAAATTATGTGTTCACCATTTTGAATTCATAAGGATAACCGACGAAAAAGAGTGACAATGTCAAAGAACGACAGTTAGGCGATAATGCACAGCGCCTGAATCATTTCTAAGTCATTGATGCTGCCAGGAACTCGTGCAAGTATCCATGCTATAATATTTGGTCACCACACCATGGCCATAACGTCAAACATGTATTCACGTTCAGTGACGTCACGTACTTGTCATGACGTCATAATATGTGTACTAAGGTGCAAGGCATCGCGTCTCATATTAGTGACAGTTTCAGTAAGTTATAATTTTCCGTTTTCTGTTCACACTTAATGTTAACTGACACCAGTAAACGTAAATGGGAGGAAAAAATGCGAAATTTTACAGCGACGCTGCAAACGTCGTTTCTCCGACGTCGTTTACCGCTTGTCATTAAGCCCGGTTTTCGTATGGCGCGGCCCATATATACTCTCAATACAGTTTCATGTCTGGAAGTTCGATCGGCCTAGTCGGAGCAATGTTCAGGCTCGTTCCATCTGACCACCCGATTTCGAGCACGTAGTCGGGTGCATGTTCAGACAGTAGTTATGGTACAGTTATGAGTCATGATTGAAATTAATATAATAAACCTTGGCACCGCCAGCTATACGAAATGTGGACACCCTGTCAATTTGCATGTGTATGTATGAACAGTAATGTATATGTATGTGCTTTTTTAACTTACTCATTATACGTATGTATGCATCAACAATTCGTGCAATGACCGATCTTTACAGACCTCGTAGTGCATGTATATACTGCCACTAAACGATTTGATATTATATGATAGCCTAGACACAGGTATGTTACCATGGTGAAATATTGGGGAAGCAGTTTGTTTTATCGGTAAGTTCAAGTGTTTTTTCCAGACCACATATATAGCATATACTGGTACCTAGTGTGTCTTTTTTCATAAAAGGTAAAAGGCTTCAATATAAATGGTATTGAAATGATAATGTTAAAAGGTAAATCTCGATTTTCGTTTAATCGGGCGCATGTATATTCACTGGTTAACGCACGCACAATACTATTCTAAGGCATGACAAATATGGTAATCTCTGATCAGACGGCAACAAATAATTGTAGTGTTAATCGCGAACAGTGTGTGTGATATTTTGTGTCTTCATGCCACATTCAGCCATTCACTTGGGTATATTACGAATAGTCTCATCGAGTGCTAGGCTGGTGGCTGGTGGCTGGTGGCTGTTCCGCATATCGCACTTTTATCGCATACCGTTGCATGTATATATGTGATATTTGCAGAATATGGCTATTTTTACCTATACCTAATGGTTAAGTTACAGGTACAGAGTACAATAGTTCTTAACTCGGGTCCGCATTCAGTGTCTGTGTACTTATAACTGTACATTCATGTACATTAATGGATCATTCCAAGTACATGTATGTAAGTAGGAGCTTGATACTAATAAAGTACTATAAGTTTTTACTTAGCACGTATGTGATTCGTGATGAGAAAATTACCTAATCCTAGCGTCGACTCTGATCTGCAGTAAATACATGCGGTCAGATCGGGGTATAAACTATATAATAATTTCCAATAACCTCCGAAGGGAAGCACATCTAATACACATTGTTTTAAAGTCACTCTTTTTATTAAATTTTCGACCACATGGTCTTTATCAAAATAGTGTGAAAATGTACTAAATGTAAGAACAATGGGAAATCTCCGAGTACGCCAATGCTATGCATGCAAATATACAGATTTAGCTCAGATGGAGTTTTGACAGGATTGAATTCCTAGATACATGAGTTAAGCTAGAAAAAGGACGTCTCTATACGGAGTTATACAAGAAAGACACAGACAAGCAGCTTTATATACAGCAAGACTATAAGATACAGCGCAGGGACTTGAAAAGGCAGCTACGAAAGAGGGGATATAGTGCATCATTAATCGAGAGACAATTACAACGCGTGGATGTACTGGATAGGGAGAACGTACGTCTGCCAACATAGAGACAGTGCAAGACTAAGAGAGTTCCCATGGTTCTTACATACTGAAGATTGCTCCCAGACATCAGACATATATTGGCCAAACACCAGAATTGACTACATACATCTGGTCGTATGAAAGAAATATTCCCCAATCCACCTATACTTGAGTGAGGCGAGACAGAAATATAAGTGACATACTGGTACTAAGTAAAAACGAACAGATTATGAGTTCAACCGCTGCACCTTGTTCATGTAGAACATGTTGCTCCCTGTATACGGACACTATACTGGATACCAGCGGTCTGCGGAGTTACAACCCCGTAAGCAATGTTACGTGCGAGGACAGAAACGTAGTGTATGTGCTGACGTGCAAGCCGTGCAACAAGATTGTATACGTGGGGGAGACAGAACGTTCATTGCGCGAACGCACGGACGAACATCTCCGCGATGTGCGTTTGCAAAATGAAAACAAGCCCATACTGTGACACTTCCTGTGCCACGGTGATCATGACGTGGGTGTGGGTGTGACGTGGGTGTGGGTATGACGTGAAGGACGCATAGTTCGTCTTCTCACGGAAGAAAATTTGATAAAAAAGACTGGGAACGAACTTCCCACATGGGTATAATGTGAAGTGTAACATGCGAATTGGTGTTTTGATCCGGACGTATTCAACCTGTTCAACATGATACTAGAAACGCGAACAACCCCGTTATATACTGGTATCAGGTTGAAAGGTATTTTCTTGTACTACATATTGTAGCGGCGTCATTCGCACTATTGGTTTACCACATGCGGCCCGATGCAGGGAACGCGAATATTTTCAATATTCGTGTTTCTGGTATCGTGGTTTCGTGGTTTGACGTATGGCCTGGGCTCGCGCGACGTCATGACGTCCGGCTCATAACATCCGGTTTACTGCTACACTATGGACGTCACATAGGACTGCCGATACATTTTCACACTATTTTAATAAAGACCAAGTGGTCAAAAATTTAATAAAAAGAGTGACTTTAATACAATGTACATCTACATGTATATATATATATATATTTCTTAAATTAACGAACAGGACTCAATATTTAAGATCATGCTAGCCACGACACACAGTCCGTTATTGAAGGGCTGTTTTTTTTTTCTTTTCTTTTTTTTTTTATTTGTTGTGTTTTTTTCTCAATGCGAGTCACATACGTCAACAAAATTGTTATGGTTCTCTCGAAATTTAGCTTTCGTAACACGGAGAGAGGACCATTGTGTGTATCAACTTTGAAGGTGATACAGACTCGTGCATCTACCTATGTCTCCACTACAATTCATGATTGCTAGCCAATTTGAATCTGCAGGCCCGGTTGACGACTTCGAGCAGCGTTGGTGCGAGTATGCTAGGGGGATCTTGGGGCATGCACCCCAGAACAAAAAATCGAAACTGGAAGGTAAATGATGCACTCTGGCACATTTCAAAACACCTTTTCTCGAAAATTCTGCAGGCCCGGGCCTGCAGTGCCTTAATGCAGCTACGCGCCTGACGTTTGTACAATGCAACTCAACAGCCTACAGTCGAAATGAGTGTTCATAGACTCATTGACTGTGCTTGCTATAAACTGTATTTGCTGATACATGTAAGTACACTAAATGTATCTACAAGTGTTATTATGTATACTATCAAACATTCATCAGAATAAAACTATGATATGTACATGTAGTGAACAAAACAAACGCACAACTATCGATTTTAAATCTATAATTAGCCGACCTGTGGCTTCGTAATTTGCCAGCATCGCCATAATAGATTCATATAAGTGTGTCGTCAGAAAGATACATTGTAATTATTGCAGAATTGACGTCATTTACAGTTAATTGTGACGTCATTTATTGATTTAGACAAAACGGCATTCCTGGTGTTGGAAATTATATGCACATCGTATCGGTGATTGAAACAAATGCATTTTATTTCTGTAGAAATGAATGACCAGAATTTGGATAGGCCTATGGCTGCACATATCAATGACTTCAGCGCCCGATGGGGTCTAGAGGGTAGTCGGACACCCCGGGCATTTTTAAACAAAATAAAAATCGACTGTCCATTCCCCGACTCTCGGAATTAAATTTACATCTCAGAAAGCGGGAAGAACATTTTCCTGTGTAGCCAATATGACTGGCGGACGGGCTAATGTACATGTACCCCGTACTAGCAGGTAGCAGGTATATGGGGAAATGCTGCGCTGACCCCCCACTCCCTCGACTGGCCACCACCACCACTGCCGGGAAAATGTGGAGATGTAACATACATGGTTGTATAATTGTTACATGTCCCGATAAAAATACCGGCAGTATATTCTCTCGTCGGGCATAATTAATTTGAAATGTGCAATTTAGTTTTGTTGTGTTTCAGAAAAAGTACATTCAGCGCCTTTGTAAACAAAGAAACAGTCATGCTAAAAACAAGGGCGGATTCACGTAGGGGAAAACCCGGCGCCCCCCACCCCCACCACTAAAATTTGGCGAGTAAATATATTTGTGTTCTAAAATGCGCGATAACGCAGCAAAATGGGGTGTAAATATCAAACATATTCTGGAGGGCATACTCCACTTGGTCGACGAACAAACGGTGCTAGTTCGAAAGTATAGTAAACTATTTCAATTAAGAAGTCCCGCCCCCCAGCACCCCCCTCCCACCCTAACATGAAATCCTGCATCCGCCCCTGAAAAGCACCGTGGCGTACGTACATGTATTTTGCATAGCTGCACACTATAACACAGTCAGTGATTTACACACTAAATTTGTCCCGATCACAACATTGATTTTGTTGAAATGACGCTCCACACCCTGCGACTATTGTTCGAAGCGGCTCATTTGAATTTAGATAATGTGTACATGTGCGTTTGCTTTATATTATTTACACGCCTCCGACTAGAACGGCCCTTTGATAACAAACAAAGCACTATATTTTAGTACAATGTAGTACAATGTAAGAAAATTAACAACAATCTGCCAAAGTCTGACTTCTTAAATGTGTAAATGTTGGAGACATGTGCGTCTGTGCAGTCTGACCAGTGTCTGCAATGATTGCAAATATACTAGTAAAAGTACTATACATTCATATAACCATATTTACAAGTGGTCATTTTAAAGAATATTTACATTGTTATCAAACGGCAATCATACAGCTGATTCAATGTGATATTTTTGAAAGTCGCTAAATATTACGTGACACCGAACACGTAAGTGGTAGAAGATACAGATATAATCAGTAGGCTACGTCCTTGCTGGCTACAATGATGTATTGCACGTATCATGATTATTGTGTCGCAGTAAATATGCATGTGACACAATACCAACACACTAAATACTAAAACATGTTTGGCCCAGTGTCACCATGATGCGATATGCCAGGAGCGGCGTATATTTTGGCACTACCATAATTATACATCTGTGATACGCTTATTTTTCTGAAAATTTCCAAATTGAAACATTCGACAGGCGAAACAGTACATTAAACGAATTAAGCCCTGTGCCCAGTTCTATTTGTCACATAATACTGATTCTGTGATGGTGTTAGCTAAAAATTACCGGTTGTATGGTTATTCAGTTTCAAATGGCAGGGCACAAGTCGTCCATATATTATAAAACATAATCGACAAAATCACTACGTGTTTCCTTGAAGGAAACCGAAAAAACAGACAACTGTCCGAACCACTATGGAAACAACTACATGTATAAAATTCTGCTACGCGTATCCATTATTAAAATGTTTGTGAGCCACAAATAGTAAAGCGTACGGTTATAAACAGGACAACGTCAACTTATTGCAATGACGCAACTATTTCAAGTGTCAATGTTATTAAAACGGCGTCGTTTGTACAATGCAACTCAACAGCCAACAGTACTTTGTTGATAAGTTGCACTAAATGTATCTAAAAGTGTTAGTATGTATACTAGCAAATATTGAACATAATACAACTATGATATGCACATGTAGGAAACAAAACAAACGCACCACTATCGATTTTAAATCTATAATTAGCCGACCTGTGGCTTCGTAATTTGCCACCATCGCCATAATAGATTCATATAAATGTGTCGTCAGAAAGATACATTGCACTTATTTCAGAATTTAGGCCAGAATATAATTGACGTCATTTACAGTTAATTATGACGTCATTTATTGATGTAGACATTACGTCACCATAGACCAAAAAACTAAACGGCATTCCTGGTGTTTGAAATTGTAAAGTATGTGCACATCGTATCGGTGATTGAAACAAATTAAAAAAATTTCTGTATAAATGAATGACCAGAATTTGGATAGAATTTGGATAGGCCTATGGCTGCAGATATCAACAACTTTGAACAGCGCCCGATGGGGTCTAGAGGGTAGTCTGACACTCCCGGAGATTGTTAAGCAAATTAAAAATCGACAGTCCATTCCTGACTCTCGGAATTATATTTACATCAGAAAGCGGGAGGAACGTTTTCCTGTGTAGCCATTAATATGACTGACGGACGGGCTAATGTACATGTACCCCGTACTAACAGGTATATGGGGAAATGCTGCGCTGACCCCCACTCCCTTCACTGCCCACCGCCGCCACTGCCCCTCCCCCCCCCCTAACCCCTACACACGGAGCGAAGATATTGTTAGGCGTGTCCTCTTAAACAGTTATTTTGCGAGATACCCGTCTCGAACCTGTCTATGAATTTACTGCCGGTATTGATTTCTTTTTGTAAGTTTTCTTCGCATTTTATGTTCGCATTTATCAACCGTACTATGCAGATTCCTGCATACATTTGTTATTTTCATGACTGATGTCCGCGCGACAGCATACGTATTTATTTAGAAAATGGAATGCATAGTTGTTAAAATCGAAAGTGGTCAATAGAACATTCAGAGCAAAATTATCCATTACTGTGTAGTTTTATATTTGTGTGGGTTTGAATTTGTTGCTTTCATAAAACTGCAATATGTATACATTAATGTCGGAAAATGAGGAGATGTAAGGGAGGAAAATGACTCGGAAACGGACGCTAAACGCCACAGGAAGCCTATGCTCAATAAATGTAAATCCAATAATTATTTACAACAAAACATTGTTAATGTGAAATTTACAGACTATCATAATTTTGCACTTACGAACATTTTAGTCGTACGAAGTTTAGTGAAACGCACCCCAGTAGGCTACGTCCCTGGCGGCTACACTTATGTTCGCAGTAAGTATGCATGTGACACAATACCAACACTCTAAATACAAAAAAACGTGTTTGGCCCAGTGTCACTAAACTAGTACAGGTGCGATGGCCGACTGATCAAGGGCTAAACTATTCCTGGTGCGATGGTCGACTGATCAAGTTCTAAACTAGTGTTGGTGCGATGGCCGACTGATCAAGTTCTAAACTAGTCCTGGTGCGATGGCCGACTGATCGAGTGCTATACTAGTCCTGATGCGATGGCCGACTAATCAAGGGCTAAACTAGTCCCGGTGCGATGGGCGACTGATCAAGGGCTAAACTATTCCTGGTGTGATGGTAGACTGATCAAGTTCTAAACTAGTCCTGGTGCGATGGCCGACTGATCGAGTGCTATACTAGTCCTGGTGCGATGGCCGACTGATCAAGTTATAAACTAGTCCCGGTGCGATGGCGGACTGATCAAGTGCTAAAATAGTCCTGGTGTGATGGCCGACTGATCAAGTTCTAAGCTAGTCCTGGTGAGATGGCCGACTGATCAAGGGCTAAACTAGTCCCGGTGCGATGGCCGACTGATCAAGTGCTAAAGTATTCCTGGTGTGATTGCCGACTGATCGAGTTGTAAACTAGTCCTGGTGCGATGGCCGACTGATCGAGTGCTATACTAGTCCTGGTGCGATGGCCGACTGATCAAGTGCTATACTCAGCATGGCCGGCTGATCACGTGCTATACTGGGCATGGTGAGATGGCCAACTGATCAAGTGCTATACTGGGCATGGTGCAATGGGCGACTGATCAATCGCTATACTAGTTATGGTGCTATGGCAGACTGATCAAGTGCTCTACTATTCCTGGTGCGATGGTCGACTGATCAAGTTCTAAACTAGTTTTCATGCGATGGCCGACTGATCAAGGGCTAAACTAGTCCTGGTGCGATGGCCAACTGATCAAGGGCTAAACTTGTCCCGGTGCGATAGCCGACTGATCAAGGGCTACACTACTCCTGGAGCAATGGCCGACTTATCAAGTTCTATACTAGTCATTGTGAGATGGCCGACTGATCAAGTTCTAAACTAGTCCTGGAGCAATGGCCGACTGATCAAGTTCTAAACTAGTCCTGGTGCGATGGCCGACTGATCGAGTGATATACTTGTCCTGGTGCGATGACCGACTGATCAAGGGCTAAACTAGTCCCGGTGCGATGGCCGACTGATCAAGTGCTATACTAGTCCTGGTGCGATGGCCGACTGATCAAGTTCTAAACTATCCTGGTGCGATGGCCGACTGATCAAATGCTATACTAGTCCTGGTGAGATGGTCGACTGATCAAATTCTAAACTAGTCCTGGTGCGATGGCCGACTGATCAAGTTCTAAACTAGTCCTGGAGCGATGGCCGACTGATCAAGTGCTAAACTAGTCCTGGTGCGATGGCCTGCTGATCAAGTGCTAAACTAGTCCGGGTGCGATGGCCGACTGATCAAGTGCTAAACTAGTCATGGTGCGATGGCCGACTGATCAAATCGCATGCCATAATAACTAGATGGCCATGGCCTGCATGTCGTGCCTGCCGAGGCATTTGATAGTACAAACAGTTTTTTTATTGCAACAAAGCTTTAGCCCGTTGACATAAAAACATGCCGCACCCGCCGAGGCTTTGATAGCATACCCAAAAACTTTAACTAAAAAAACATTTTAAACCATTTAACAAAAAAACTTTATCCTGAATGCACACCAATGTGCCGACTGTATCGCTCTGTCTGCAAGCGGGCCCAACAAAAACTTTAAGGGAAATTTCAAAGTAATTTGACCGTGACATTGGGCACATATAAATAATAATGAAAATGTGGGTGACAAATACACAGTATGTGAAGTTTCGAGTGAATTGGTCAAGCGGTTTCAGAGATATAGTGTTCTTAAAGGTACATGCCCACTCAGTAGGCACAAAATGTTCTTTATATCAAAGAAATCATCTCAGACATTTTCGGGCAAAATGAAAATTAATTCACCATTAATACACATATTTATTGGCATTATTATACATTTTATATCAGACGTAAATTTCCACACTGCTATCAGGGGCGATAACCGTGTTTCCTTAAAATGTTACCAAGACATTACTATTTATTTTTTGATGTGCAATGATCATACTTTATAATCTGTCGAAAACATTATTTTTTCAGGGGATCACATTTAATTAGTATAAGTAATTAAAAAATATCATGCCCCATTTGCCTATGTAAATAGCCTGATATCATCGCGTGTCACTATCAGTGAAATAAACATTACTAAATGATTATATCCATATAACGCGCACTCGTAATGTTTAGAACTGGTGAAATAGTGACAAAATTATACTCTTATTTAATTCCTACAAATAACTGAGTGGGTATGTACCTTTAATTAGCATAAATAATTAAAAAATATCATGCCTCATTTGAATATGAAAATAGCTTGATACCACCGCTAGTCATCATCAGTAAAATAAATATTACTAAATGATTATATATGGATAGCGGGCACACATAATTTTTAGAACTAGTGGAATAGTGACACAATTATACACCTATTTAATTGCTATAAAGAACAGTTTGTGCCTACTGAGTGGGCATGTACCTTTAAAAACTTTAACCTTAAATCAAAAAAACTTTAACCGGACGCACGAAGTGACGTACATATGGATGTACGTACGTATGTAGGCCAATGTGACAACTATATCGCACTGTCCACATGCAGGCATGTCAAAACCTTTGAGGTCAATTTCAAAGTAATTTAGACCTTGATATTGGGCACAGTGGTTGCATGGGGTTGAGCATAGAATGAAAATATGGATGATGATAAACACACATGTGATTGTAAAGCTTCTAGTGAATTGGCGAAGCTGTTTCTGAGATATAGTGTTCTTAAAAACTTTAACCTACGGTAAATAAAAACCAGATGGCCGTGGCCCGCATGTCGAGCCCACCGAGGCATTTGATGGTCTCAGAGTATATTTATTTGAAGCTTGAATTAATGTATGCAAAAGCTTTAACGCAAATTTGAAAGTCTTTTGACCTTGATCTTGGGCATGTGGGTCACATGTGTGGGCTATAATATGAAAATATGGATGATAATAAAGAATTATCTGAAGTTTGAAGCAAATCTGAGTAAGTGTTGTGGAGATATAAGGTATGCAAAAACTTTAACACAAATTTCAAATTCATTTGACCTTGACCTTGGGGCTCAGGGGCCGCATGAGTGGGACACAGAATGAATATATGGATGATGACTAATAAGCATTTGATGTTTCAAGTCAATGTGACTTAGGATATGGTATTTAAAAACATATACCGATTTTGGACGGACTGACGCACGGACGTCGTTGTGATCACTAAGTCTCTTTCCGCAAGCAGGCTCGGCAAAAAAACTACGGATGGACGTCAATGCGCAGACTATATCGCACTGTCCGCAGGCGGTCGCGACAAAAATTGTCCAACCCCTTTTTAAAGGTGCATGCCTACTCAGTAGGCTAAAAATGCTCTTTATGGGAATTAAATAAATGTATAATTGTCACTATTCCACTACATGTAGTTATAAACATTACGAGTGCCTGCTATACTGATATAATCATTTGGTAATATTTATTTTACTGATAGCGACGCGCGGTGGTATCGGTATTTTCATGTGAAAATGGGGCATGATATTGTATAGTTATTTATACTAATTAAATGCATCAACTGAAAAAAAAATTGACAGATTATAAAGTATGATCATTGCACATCAAAAAATAAATAAAAAGAAGAAATAGTTATGTCCGTTAACATTTTAAGGAAACACGGTTATCGTCCCTGATATCAATGTGGAAATTTGCCAAACAATACGTGGGTAATCACTAATGGTAAATGATTGTTTATCTGGCCAGAAAATGTCTCCGATGATGTCTCCGACATAAAGAACAGTTTGTGTCTACTGAGTGGGCATGTACCTTTAACGCTAGCTCCGCACTGTCCCGTGAGACCTATGCATGGGTTTAATTTTCATAAAAATATTGCAAAGGGAGTTCGCGTTATGCTCGGGACAAATCAGTGCGCGAAAAAAAACAAAGGGAGATAACTAAACTAGAAAATGTGTTCATAGAACACGGATACCCCACATATCGCTTTGATAGTATACAAAGACAAAATTCCAGTGTCAAAAAGGGAGAGATATTCCATGACACGGGGTTCGAATCAAAAATCAAAATAAATTTTCCGCATCTTCTCATCATAAGGAAGCTACATATCAAATTTCAGTTCTGTAGCTATTACAAAAGTTTTACGAGTTACAAGGCAAACTTTTCAAATTCTAATTAAAAAAGGGGGAGATAATCCATGACACGGGGGCCGAATCAAAATAAACTTTGCAAATCTACTCATCATAAGGAAGCTACATACCAAGTTTCAGGTGTGTAGCTATTAGGGTTTAAAAGTTTTACGAGCTACAAGCCAAAATTGGAAAATTCTAACTTGAAAAGGGGGAGATAATCCATGACCATGTGGTCGAATCAAACATACATGTACCAAGTTTCAGGTCTGTAGCTATTACGGTTTAAAAGTTTTACGAGTTACTAGGTTGGTGACGGACGGAAGAACGGACAAGGGTAACACTAAATGCCCCCACCACGATAATTAGTGAGGCAAAAGTTGTCATATACAAGTAACTTACCTTAATTCATCAGTTACACATCAGACGATGAATGAACTTTAATTCTGGTGTAGAATATTAAAGTTATTCATTATGTTCAATAGTGCTGCTTTGACATGACGTGAAATTAAAACATGCATGACCTGGAAGAAGAACCACAGACCAAGAACGCATATTCAGAATCACGTCTGTCGGTTCTTATCCAGCTACGATTTCTGTCACCTGTCCACGAAATCCAGAATCCAACATTGTCGCAAATTTAATCCTCTATGTTGGTGTATGTTAGAACAAAATGTCACTTAGTATATTATTCAATGCGGGTTGTAATCTCTTGTTTCTCTAAATAAATGCGTCCAACAATCCCTGTAGCTGCTATCGTGATAAAAAATGTTAAAGGTTCTGTCAGCGCCTCACATATTGATCTTAATATCCACCATTTTGATTCCAAGTACCAGAATAATGATGTTTCCATGCGCCGTCTTAGTGTTATCTATCAGATTCCGTTGTTTATTGGATCAAATTGATGGACAAATT